>MU827818.1:0-10492 GCA_029204205.1 Desmophyllum pertusum
GAACGATTTCGCATAAGCCGATTTTTCTGTGCTAATGAGTACCATTACATGCTAATGTAGAGGACAATAGAGAATTCCGTGCGCTGAATAAACTATTGTTTAAAATTCGAATTTGTGCACGTACCACACGCACCAAACGTATATTATAATATACTCAACAAAATATGCAGCTTCTGATTGGTCAATGACGAATGCATAAATAGGTTGATAGAGTGCAATTCTTGGTTTGCAACTGACGTCATCGCCGCCATGTTGGATGACCATTAACAAAATAATTCTAATTAGCTTTATTGTTCCTGTCATCCAACATGGCCGCCAGGGTCTTTGTCATTTAATTCTCTCGGGAATGGTTGCAAACCAGCAATACGGAATTGTGATAAACGGTACCGGACAAGTAGAGGACGTTTTTGCCGCTTAATGGCATTGAAATAAGCTTTCAAGTTAATGGTTTCAAATATTTTCTAAACTATAGTACTGTAATTCTTTCAAAAAGTTCACGCTTGGTTTATGCCTGCGCGTTCAAATAAAACATGTGAGCACTCTGGAAACTAGTGAAGCGTTTCGTGTGTAGAGTAGCGCGATGGCCGCCAGCAAAATTTTGTTGAGAATATTATAAACAAAAAAATTCGTATAAACTGCTCGTGCAATTAGTGATTTATGGTCACTCGCAGTGATCGTGATAAAGGCTCGTGCAATTTTGAGAAACTTTCAAACATCACTCGTGCTCCAATAAATCACTAATCGCACTCGCGTTCATACGATTTCCTATACTTACACGTTGTATTCGAATTTTACACAATAGTTTTATTTCAGCGCACGGAATTATCTATTGTTTCCTCTACATTAGCATGTAATGGTACTCATTAGCATAGAAAAATCGGCTTATGCGAAATCGTTCTATTACATGCATTTAAAGGTGAGTTAATGAACTCTCGGAAGAGGAGCGAATTCTAATTTAGTGTTTTATATATATTATTTTCATAAAAATAATGGTTAAACTGAATTTTCTCGCAAAATTATTATTTGTTTGGGTATTATTTTAATCTGGTTCCAAAAATGATTTCTTTGTTGTTGCCGTGTGGAAGTCAGTATTGTTATTGGCATTCGGAACCGTGTAAAGGCTTTTGATGATTGATTGGTGAGTTGTCAATCTCTTGAGTCTATTGATTCAGGTTCTCTGTAAAAATACTATTAAATAATATCCAACCAAGATTATCAGGGAACACTTTGGTATGTCAATTGTTTGGTCACGTTTCCATGGCAACCTTATTTTTACAAGGTGTTTTACCCATATTTGGTGCTTTTTAACTCGGAAAATGGCTCAAAGCCATTTCCGAGTTGTAGCTGTGTGGGAGGCTAATTTCACTCCTTCGCTCCTTCGCTTCCTGTTAAACATTTTGTAAATCCGCTGACTAGTGCATAACGCTTGCGCATATATTGCACATAATATACAGTGGGGGCAGTGGGACATTCAGTGGAACTCTCCGCGCGAAACGAAAATTGTTTGAGAAATCAGGAAGTTCGAAATATCGGGGGTAAAATTTACAGTGAAACAAATTCAAAGGAAACGACTTTTGGCTCGAGTTATCGGGGTTTTCGAGAAATCGAGAAATCTAAGTTCCAGCAGTATAAATCGAGGGCGAGAAGCCGTCTTACATTTCATTATTTATTTCATCCTTCAATAAACAAACACCTTGTTTGAGTTCGAAATCGAAATACTCAACCATCAAAAAAAATATAAACACCTGCGTTAAAAAAGTAAAGGGAAAAAAAAAGAAAAAAAATGGAACCTTCTAGGCGTCGAACCCACGACCTCTAGATTTCAAAGCGGTGCTTATATCCACTGCACCACGTTGACACAGCAGAAAATACTTCGGAAAAAAGTCATTTATCAACTGGGTTTGTATTGAGCCGCTGAGTTATTTGACTATCACAGCAGGCTCAAGTGAGTTCTGAGTACTGACTTTCACCGAAGTGTTGGATTGCTGGATTGAACGTGCCGGTTGCTGTTTTTTAACCCTGCAAATAGCTCGTCGCCGAGGTTGTTGACGTGGACGTGACACGATTTACCCATCAAGTGATTTGTTTTAGTAGTCTTTTAGTGGCAATGTTTGTCATTTATAGATCTGTTTAGATGTTCGAACGATTTTGATAAATTGAAAACGTAATTTGAGTTCTGCGTGTTTCACATACAGAGATAAGAATGATATCACGTTATTAAGGCAACTTGTGTTTCAAATATTAACTTTAACATAATTTTCCGAGTTCAGTGGCTCATGGCCGCTTTGATTCAGCTTAATTTTCGGTTGTAATAACACTTTCGGTTTTTATGAAGAGTTTCTTCCAAAATCTTGATTTTGATTTTTTCAAAAACAATTTTGGAGATTTGTTACATTTGTGAAAAATCCTGAAATCCAAAAATAATAATAATAATAATCTTTATTGAGGGATGCCAACTTCACTGGGGGGTGATTTACAGAGGGGTCCTCTAACTAAATGGCGGATATACGATGGTGGATATTTTTTCTGCAATGTATGACTTCATTTTGTTGCGATATGACCGTCATTAAAACAAGAATTTTCGAAGAAAATATAACCGGGCTTTTTTCTATCAAAAAAACTGCTTTCTTGCTTGAAATCTATCAGATTAGTCACGGCAGTCACGCTGAAGTCTGATGTTTGCGTATAGTGCCTACTGTCAATTTTCTTGCCTCTGAGCAGTCTTTGAAGATCATTCCTCAATATAAAGCCAGAGTTGAATAAGAGGAAAAAACACGACAACATAGGTACGAATCGTTGTTGAACCATCAATCGCAGACGTTCCGCGTTGCACCATCATCATTCGCAGCTATTCTAGTCACAGTTCGACAAATTGCGTGAGTCCGGCAAAATGTGATATTGTGACGTAATGGTTGTTATTTTATAAATCTTCTGCGTACAAGGAAGTGAAATGCTGCACCAACACGAAAAAGTAATGTATTTCACACTAAATAAACAGCTGAGTATTCATGTTCAAATCAAAAGAAATAGCTTGATATGAAATTTGACCTAACGGCGACCCTGGTTTATCACAGACGTTGCGAAATCTATTCAAGTCACGGTTGGACGTGACTTATGTGACCTCATGACGTAATCGTCCGTATTTATAAATCTGCATTTCTCAGCAAGTTTCTGTTTTTCTCAGAAAAATATAAGGAAAAGATATGTATTTCACACAAAATGACAATTATTTAACAGGACAATATTCATAAAATATCATTTAGGCAAAGGATGACCCTGGCGAAATGTAAACGTAGCTTGATAAAAAAAAATTGATCTAATGGCGCTTCCAGTGTATGTGATGTACGTATGCAACTCACAGACAAGTCGAGTCACGATTCGACGTACGTGACCTATGACGTAATCGTCCAAATATAAATCTGCACGTCTCAGTAAGTTTCTGTTTACATAAATATGCGAGTCTGAGCAAGTTTCTGTTTTCCTTTACGGAAAAGAAATGTATTTCACACAAAACAAACAGGACAATATTCATGACCCTGGCGAAATGTAACGTAGCTTGATAAAAAATTTGATCTAATGGCGCTCCTAGTGTGTCCACCAGTAGTGAGTACAATGATTTAATATTTTGACGAGTCAAACTCACCGACGTTGCGAAATCTGTAGGCCGCTCCGATGTGTTTACGCGGTCCTAAATTAATATTTATTTGAACCAGTCCAACTTTCACATAGGCTCGATTTCCGCCGCTCTCTCGAGTCCGGGCTTCGTTCTTCTCCGAGAAAATCTTTCACAAGGCAAATATATAATATTTATACTCTCCCCTAGCTCTCCTCCTAGCACTTTGGCGGAGTAGAGGTATAAGGTGAATCACGACAAAAAAAAAACTGAAGCTATTTTACTAACCGGACTGGGCCCTAGGGCCCCACGCCCGGTTAATAAATATATTAGATAGATACTTAACCCTATTCAGATCGGGAGGATCTGCCCGCCGAGACTTCAGACTTTTTTTAATATTGAAGAAAAAGCCGCCAAACATTTCTACTTTTCCTAAAATTTAACTGGGAACAATTTTGTATGACCTGTCATTGTTCACCGAACTTGCTGTTACCATGGCAACCATATTTTGACAGGCATGTTTCTCCAAATTGGAATTTTTAATGTTTTTAAGGAAGAAAATATCTTTCTGGCAATAACTTTTACCTTTTTTATTATTTTAGCAGTCATTTTTGGTGGTTTTCTGACGTTTTGGATAAATCAAGAAATCCAAGATGGTGGCTGTTCGGAAGTCATGACGTAATTTCCACGTCATGTGACGTTATGAATCTCGTGTTTCATACATCAAAAGAAAGATTTTTGGACGTACTATATATCCTCCAAGTTTCGTTGTCGTAACTTAAATAATCTTGTTCTTGAAATGTTGAGAGGCCGATTGACCGGGCATGGTCACAACATGTCACAACATGTCACAACAAATGTCGTGAGAATGTTGTGACAAATATTGTGACCGTTTGATCTGGCCTGAAGTTTCATTACTATAGAATGCATACTTTTGGAGATACATAGGGGGTAGGGGGAGGGAGGGGGTGGCACTTTTTGCCCCATTCAGGCACGTCTAAAAAGCCCAGACAAAATAGTGTTAAATGTGTTTAATAGCAGCTGGTTACAGCATAGTGTAAAGTAACGAGATTCATTTCATTCATAATTTTGGATGGAAATGATTCCTTTGGGATTGCTGATGAAACTGAATTGACATTAATCTGTCATGGCCCATCAAACGCCAATCAGTGAAGTGAAAAATTGTAGTGTGTCTGGGTTTCTTTTGTTTTGTTGTTAAAGATCATAAACGGTCGTCAAATGCAACAAATAAAGATTTTCAAGGAGAATATATTTAACCTGCCATATGCATGGTCCGTGCATCCCGAACCAGAGGACAACACGAGGCAAACTGTATTTTAATATAGTCCGGCAGATTCGTGCAAGAATTGTGTGATTTATGGTAAAAGCACCAAATTTGGCACAGAGATAGAGAATTGCCAATTGAACAATATTAAGATATGAACCCACCTGGGATCTATCCCATAATTGAAGTTATAGCAAGTTTAAGGTGGCTCACAGGATATTCAGCATGGAAACGAGGCTGTGTGTATTATTTATTTGTTATAAGCAAAGTGAAACCACTTAACGCAAGAAATAAACTAATTTAGCAAAATAGTGAAGTATAGCCACATTCAGAATAATTATTGGTGTAAATAAGTGGTCATATGACAAAAGCACGTGACCAACCACGTGACAAAAATACGATTTTTTTAACACCCGGTTAGGAGCCTATTCTTGTGTATTTAATAATTATTGTTTGACCAAGTGTATGTACATAAAAGAGTAAAATCTAAAAATGTTGAGGGTGTCCGCCAAACTTGCAAAGTAGTTTTAGAGCCACTTCCAGAGTAATGTGACTAAGCAATTTATTTAAGCAACCAATTCCACAGAGCTGTGCATGGGAGTTTTAGCTTTAACACATTTGCACCGTCCTGCGCAACCTCTTTCACTCTTAAATCCGCACTTCAATAACTCCTGACAGCTCTGTGATGCCTGGGGATCCACAAGGGCTTCGATATTCTTACTCACTTGGACATGGGAGTGGATGAGATGACACCAAGGACTTTCCCTAGCAGTAGCCTGGTACGTGGATCTTTTTGCATGTTGAAGTAGGGTGTCAGCTGTAGAAGGAATGGCCTCAATATCTCTCCCCTTAAAGTGTACGTGCAAAGAGGTCTCTCCGCACTTAATTCCCTTGCGGTGCAAGTTCTGGTACGATCATACATGATGGTGACGTATCGCTCAGTGGCATATGAGCCTTGCACTGCTTCCTCGAGCTTGCAATGGTGCCAGATCTGTGGTGTCATATCTTCAATTGTTAAAGGCTACTGACCGTCAATCTTCAGCGTCCAATTGTGGTAAGCTGCTTGGCCAGCTAATGGAATAGCTCCTCTAGTGTTCTTGTCCACCCTCAAGAAGGCTGTCCAGTTTCCTGGGACCCTCTGTACACCCTTTCCTCTTTTGTTTCATGCAGAAAATATTTTAAGACTGCGTGGGAGATGTCTGTCCCATACTACACTAGACTACGAGTAGTCCCTCCACGCGTTTCGCACGCGCTCGCCCACTCGATCCCTGAGAAAAATGAGGGACTACTCGTAGTCTAATACTACACCCACTATATTTACATTTTTTAGCTGACTTAGCTGGTTTGTACGTATGGAAGAAAGATGTATTGACTTTACTCTTCAAATGTATATATTATTGCTGCACCGTCCAGTAGCAAAGCCTCAACACATGGCAATTCTGCTGGTGTTGGCAATCCTAAGATAAGAGCTTATTAACAAGTGTACGCTTTCTCGTTTCTGTGTGGGTCGTGAGGCCTAAATAAATGGGCAGCGGTGGCTCAAAATTCCTGGAGTGGTAAAATAAATCATCTGTAGTACCACTATCATGACCACTTATGGTCGCATTGAACGCATCAGTTGTGCTATACTTCAGAGCGTAGTTTGTGTTTCAGTCATATCTCCTGTCCAGACTGGGTCTTACAGTACATGTAACAACTGGTCCTCCCATGATTATTGCTTGATTAATGTTTTCAGACTCTGGGACTGATTCCTGCTGACAATGTACCGTTGAATTTTGTTTTCATGTCCACAGTTAAAAATAAATAATCAGGCATGCTTTTGAACAAGTTAGATGGAGAAAGGCTAAATTTGGGTAATTCTTCTGTTTCATAGTCACTCCGTGCTTCAGCCTAAAACCCACATTTGGTTCACTTCTGAATTTATTTTGTTTCTGTAAGCAATTTATGGAACTCTACGACCCTGCCCAGTATGGAAATATTTTCTCCCAACTGGCTATAATTTAATATAATGCAGTATTTCCATCTCAAAATCTCATTTAGTTTATGATGTTATGATACTGTGCCAGAAATCACGTGACTTATCATGTGGTCGATTGTTAACCGTCGACGATGCGAGGGAAGCATCTTTTGAACAGTTTTCAGCTGTATTGATGACTGTAGCTCCTTGGATGCGAAACAGCAGCTGTTTTTTACGCATAAAATCACACAGCCTCGTTTCCAGGCTGAATATCCTGTGAGCCACCTTAAACTTGCAATAACTTCAATTATGGGATAGATCCCAGGTGGGTCCATATCTATTGTTCACTAGGTAATTTTCTATCTCTGTGCAAATGTGGGGCTTTTACCATAAATCTGGTACCATTCTGGGGGACTAATACGCCAGAATCAATCTCAGAATCATTTTGTGCTTTCTCTAAAGAAGTTGAAGAAACCTCAAAGATAAAGAAGAGGAAACCGATAAATACAGCCAAAGTTATTCAAGCCCTTTGGAGAAAAAGCTGTACTCTGTTGTTTGTCAATTTACCACCACACTATATTTTAGTCGAAGGTGCACAAGGAATTGAGTATAGGCTAATGTTAATGAGCAAAGGCGTGAATATGAATTATTTATCTCAATATGATAACGCTTCAACAATGTGATAAGTGATACGTATATCGCGAAACCTAACCTAATGCATATAATATTATTATGCGAGTTATTTCTGGAGCCATTAGTGTTATAAGCGAACAGTAGTCTGGAAGCATGTGGACTACTTGTTCAGGTTGAGTGGTCACACTAACAAAACCACAAAACCAGAAAATTAGCGACCTAGCAAGTAAATTTTCCTTGCAAACCCAAATAAAAAACATATATGTACAGACTTGATTTCTGTTACCGCCTGCAAACTCTCTGGTTTTTATTGTTTGTTAAAACACTGATTGCCTTAGAGCTCTGATCACAACTTTGCTAAGAGATTTCACGCTTCTAGCGGTCGATATACTCATCGTCGCCGCCTGTCGATATGCGTTACGGAAAATTCGGAATATAAGCCCTGGGCTTATATTATTTCAAATGACTTTTTTGTGGACTAATTTTCTGGGAGGGTTTATATCGGAAGGGATTTTGCGTCTAAAACTATTTATTAGCATGCAAGAATACTGCATGACAAATAAAATTTTCTAAATATAACGAAATGGGACACATAACAAGTTCTACACTCGTTTAATGGACATCAGAAGTCTCTGAGCATTCTATAACAACAACAAAATAGAAAATATGTTCTACAATAGAAGAAGATATACATTTCTTTTGAGCTCAATCGAAATATAAGCCCATGGGATTATATTCGGGGGGACTTATTATCGGAAGGATGTTGCGTCTGAGATTTGGTAGGCTGACATTTTTGTGTGTGTGTGTGTGTGTGTGTGTGTGTGTGTGTGGGGGGGGGGGGGGGGGGGGGGGCGTGGGTGGGGGGGAAGGGGGCGCTTATATTCGGAGGGGCTTATATTATTCAGGATATTTGGGGTATTTCAACACAGCACCGCTACTGAGATATATTTTGTATCTGGTCTGGGAAGTGAAGCCTTGAAAAGAAATAAGGGTTTCATACAGAGGGCCACGGTATTAGGCTTAAACACCGTTTGTTGTCTTCGATTCCAATTTTCTTCAATGTTTTGTTACTTTATGTTTAAAGGCGAAATGACGACAAATAGCTTGAAAAAACCAAATAAGTAAAATAACAATCAAGCACATCCCTTGACTGTTTTATATATTTGCACTGCATACCGTTAAGTTCCGAAAGTAACGACCCTCCAAAAGTAGTGACCTCGAAACTAGTTTGACTTTCTCAGGTCAATACAATAGAATACTCTGCTCTGATTTAAATGCTTTAATTCTTTTCGTCTCTAAACAAAACTAGAACGATTCATGTTATGTTTATGTTCACAGTGATTTTATACGATTGTAGTAAGATGGATTGGCCCATATACGGTACAAATTTTAGCTGCCCGAAAGTATAAGGACCTCCCTAAAGTAGCGATATGAAAAGTTCTTACTAATTAAATCCGAAAGTAATGAGTTCGTTACTTTCGGAACTTTAGGGTATACAAAAACAAACAAAGAAACAAACAATCAAGCAAAAAATAACCAATTATTAATTACTATAGAAAAAAAAAGACATATAAAAACAGCATAATCCGGCAAAGTAAATGATAGAGATTTTTCGCAGAGATAGAGATTTTTCGCAGATTGGTTTCTGAATCAGATAAATTAACCGCCAAGCGAGTATGCATATTTCTTGGCTTGGATGAGCCTCGCCCATTAGGAGATTGTAATGGCGAAATAACATCCTGCAGGGAGGCAACAAGAAATAAAAGCATGAACCTTCAAACTTGTAATTTTTACGTGGCTGCTAGGAAATATTTTTTTATTGTTATATAGCTGGAGTTTCCGTTGGACCTAACGCGCGCTCTTATTGGTTGGTTTTTAGTCACGTGGTATAGGCTAAAACCAAATGTAGCCGCGCGCTGCGACACAATTCGAAAATTGCGGGCTACAATACAAAACTCATACTTTCCCCAGAGTTGAAACAGAATGACTTTTCGACAAGAGGGTTGAGTGGTTAGGCACGTAGTCACATCGTGGACCAAACGGTGGTGTGATGTTTTTGCCGACCCGCTTCACATGGTTGGGTAAGCGCGGGAAAAATCCGCTTGCTGTGTATCGACTGCATCGAGGATGTTTTAAAAATCGAGCCGCCGGTAAAGAGGAATTTTTCAAACCTCTCAGGTCTCTCAGCTGAAGAAATTAGTCGTATGGTTGCCGAGAAAGATTCCAAATATTCTCAAAAGGTAAACGTTTTCCTCTGTCTTGATCAAGCTGTAAATCATAGTCGGAGTATTTTTTAGCTTGAATCAGATTTTTGTTCGCTTCGGTGTGTATTTATTTAAAAATCCTTTGGCGTTTTTTTGCTCATGATCTAAAATTGTCTTCTCAGTCTTGCTTGTTGCTATATATGTTGTTGCTTGTTGCTATATGTTTTCCCTCAAATCTCGATGTTTCCCTCGACTTCGTCTCGGGAAACATCGAGATTCTCGGGAAAACAAAAAAACTAACTGTTTCCCTCGGGACCAGTCATTAAGTGTATACAGTATTATTCCATTTTAGCAAAAAAAGAAACAGTTCTTCAACCTCCCAGTGTGCTTGTATTTATTTTCTATTTCGATGTATTTATTTTTTTTTGTCGGATTTAGGGGGTGATTATATATATATGTTAGCCACCCAATCCACGGCTTGGATCCGCCCCTGAAGTGATGCGTATGAACAATAATAAATCATACAAAGTTTCAAATGGTGATGGATTGTCGTAGTTGAAAGAGAGACGGGACCCAAAAAGAAAATTAAAATTAGTTATTTGCTTTAAATTCGTAATCTAATTTTATTTTATGTTATATATGGTCGTAGTTTAAAATGAATTTAGATCAAATGATTTCAAACCAGTTTAATTTTTATTTTTCTTTGTTCCAGATTTATTACCATAATCCTAAAACAAAGATAAATCAAAATCAAACTAGTTTGAAATTATTTTAACCTAAAATCATTTTAAACTACAACA
>MU827818.1:10992-159907 GCA_029204205.1 Desmophyllum pertusum
TTGTTCCTGTTCCTGTTTACTTGTCGACGTTCTGAATATTTGGAGTGCGAAGTGAAAGAAGATTCCTACCAGTGATACAAACAAGTAAAACTAAGTTTTAGTAGAGTAACTTATTTTATTGCTAGTTCCTTGTAACTCTGGGTTTTTTATTGTTTAACAGCGTAACAAATAAAAACAAAGTAAATTGTAAGCCATCACAATCTTTCGGGTTGATCGACATGATTTGCGAAAAATCTGGTAACGAGCCTGTAAAAATTGAAATGTAGAAACACAAATGACTACTCACAATGTTCTGATTTATTTCCTCCAAACTCCTATCGTGGACGTCATCACACCAATGAAGAAAACAAACGGAAGCCGCAGTGTTTTAAGCGGCCACAGAAACTTCCTCTGACTCTCGGAGACATTTTCATTGCCCGAATTAAGAGCCACACTTGAAAAAGCGCTATCTCCATGACCCAGATGTTCGCGTAGAAACTTTTTCCATAAACTCCATAGTGGCCTCGTCCATTAATTGCCCAGAGTGAAACCAGTAACAGAACGTAGCACTTCAGCACCCACAGAACAGCCCGTCCAATGCCACGACCACACACCCTTTCAGGCCCGTAAACCTTCCCTGAGCACTGTGACAGCAACTAAAGCACAAACTAAGCCTTGCTCGTTAGCCTGAAACCAGCTTGTACATCCTGACCATTGTCAAACCAGGAATGTCCTTTCTCTTTAGTAGGGATCATTGCGATGACCCGTGTGGGATTTGGAGCCAAAAACAATTTCCACGCAAACTTCCATCCTTCCATGTGCTGCAAATGTGTACGCAACCGCAACGGAACAGATTTCGTTTAAAAGCACTTCCTTTCTTTAGTTGCATCTGGCTTTGCCCGTGAAGTCGGTTCGGTGTTTAAAGCCGATCTTCGCCTACCATCTTGACTTTCTTCCCTGGCCCATGCGCAAATGGCCCCTTGGCAACGCCCATTTTGACGCCGCTTACCTTCCCCCGCCACTCTCTTAACTTCCTCTCACGAATGGATCTCCCACCAGCCAGCGCATCCCAATTTCATTGTGGTAGCCCTCAGGACAAACGGGCGATTCATGTCCTAAAACTTGTAAAGCGAGGATAGAATGCGGAATCCTGATAGATTCACTGAGGTATCGAGAACGCCTCATCCACAAACGCAGCATAAGGAGCCAAGCAGAGTGGACCATCTGAGGACACATGATTAACATCATCGCCTTCAAGCATGTCTTGTAATTGGGTTGATTATAGAATCAAACAAAACGTTGCAGATAATTGGTTTTTTTGCAGTCCGCTTTTTCCTGACAAGATTTCTTTATTTAGCGGTGCTTCACCTTCTGGCTCATCCAATGTACGATTCTCACACCTAACAAGAACACCAACGCCAATTTCTTTGAAAGCATTTTCCACCAGCAAGGTGGCATCTTTGATGCTTCTTGTTTCAAAATGGACATCTGTACCCTTGAGTAGCCATAAATTAATCGTGTCGCTTTCTAGTGCTACAAAAACGGTTTGTGTAGATATATCAGATACTATTCTGAGATCGTTCTTTTAGATTCAAACGCTAGCACTTCATAGTCATATTGCAATTTCATGAGATCCATCAAGGCCTGTGCTCGTCCTTAGCTCAGCAACACACAAAGCCTCGTGCATCTTTTGAAGCCTTACTAGAGTTCTCCAAAGAGCGGTGTAGGCATGTTGACACGCATTGCGAAATGATATTTTCCACGTATCTTCCGACTGAAGAAGAGCTCTCACCTCATTGTACAGTTTTACACTGGATTGATAATAATCAAGAGCCTCATTCAAATCACCCGATGATTCAAAATCACAACCTAGGTTATAATAGGCACATCCTTCTCTATCTCTCTGCCCCAGTTCTTTGGCAATGCTAAGATGTTGCTCGTGGTACTCTATGGCCTGTTGAAAATCACCCAGGCTCTGATAAGCATTGCCAAGATTGCCATAGGCACGTCCTTCTCCATCTCTCTGCCCCAGTTCTTTGGCAATGCTAAGATCTTGCTTGTGGTACTCTATGGCCTGTTGAAAATCACCCAGGCTCGATAAGCATGCCAAGATTTCCATAGGCAGCTCCTTCTCCACCTCTCTGCCCCAGTTCTTTGGCAATGCTGAGATGTTGCTTTGTGGTACTCTATGGCCTGTTCAAAATCACCCAGTTGTCATAAGCATTGCCAAGATTGCCATAGGCAGCTCCTTCTCCATCTCTCTGCCCAGGTCTTTGGCAATGCTAAGATGTTGCATGTGGTACTCTATGGCCTGTTGAAAATCACCCAGGCTTTGATAAGCATTGCCAAGATTGCCATAGGCACGTCCTTCTCCATCTCTCTGCCCCAGTTCTTTGGCAATGCTAAGATGTTGCTTGTGGTACTCTATGGCCTGTTGAAAATCACCCAGACTGTATAAGCATTGCCAAGATTGCCATAGGCAGCTCCTTCTCCATCTCTCTGCCCCAGTTCTTTGCAATGCTAAAGATGTTGCTTGTCGTACTCTATGGCCTGTTCAAAATCACCCAGACTGTAATAAGCATTGCCAAGATTGCCATAGGCAGCTCCTTCTCCATCTCTCTGCCCCAGTTCTTTGGCAATGCTAAGTTTTGCTTGTGGTACTCTATGGCCTGTTGAAAATCACCCAGACTGTCATAAGCATTGCCAAGATTGCCATATGCAGCTCCTTCTCCATCTCTCTGCCCAGTTCTTTGGAATGCTAAGATCTTGCTTGTGGTACTCTATGGCCTGTTGAAAATCACCCAGACTGTCATAAGCATTGCCAAGATTGCCATAGGCAGCTCCTTCTCCATCTCTCTGCCCCAGTTCTTTGTCAATGCTAAGATTTTGCTTGTGGTACTCTATGGCCTGTTGAAAATCACCCAGGCTCTGCAAAGCATTGCCAAGACCGCTATAGGCAAGTCCTTATCCATCTCTCTGCCCCAGTTCTTTAGCAATGCTAAGATGTTGCTTGTGGTACTGTATGGCCTGTTGAAAATCACCCAGCTGTCATAAGCATTGCCAAGATTGCCATAGGCAGCTCCTTCTCCATCTCTCTGCCCCAGTTCTTTGGCAATGCTAAGATGTTGCTTGTGGTACTCTATGGCCTGTTGAAAATCACCCAGGCTCCGATAAGCATTGCCAAGATTTCCATAGGCAGCTCCTTCTCCATCTCTCTGCCCCAGTTCTTTTGCAATGCTGAGATGTTGCTTGTGGTACTCTATGGCCTGTTGAAAATCACCCAGGCTCTGATAAGCATTGCCAGATTTCCATAGGCAGCTCCTTCTCCATCTCTCTGACTGCGCAGTTCAGATGGCAATGCTGAAGGATGTTTGCTTGTGGGGTACTCTATGGACCTGTTGAAAAATCACCTCAGTCATCCGATAAGCATTTTGCCAAGACCGCCCATAGGCACGTCCTTCTCCATCTCCCTCTGCCCCAGTTCTTTAGGCAATGCTAAGATGCTGCTTGTGGTACTCTATGGCCTGTTGAAAATCACGCCAGGCTCTTGATAAGTCATTGCCCAATATTGGCATTGTTTAGGCAGCTCCTTCTCCATCTTTCCTGGCCAACCAGTTGTTCCTTTGGCAATGCTTAAGACATTGCTTGTGGATATGCTCTATGGCACTTTTGAAATCACCCAGACTGTCCATAGCCATTGTCCAAGAATTGGCATAGGCAAGAATCTTTTCTCCATCTCTCTGCCGCCAGTTCTTTGGAAGCTAAGATGTTGCTTGTGGTAGCTCTAATGGGGCCTTGTTGAAAATCACCCAGGCTCTGAATAAGCATTGCTCAGATTGTCCCCATAGGTACGTACGCCCTTCTCCTCTCTCTGCCCCAGTTTTCTTTGGCAATGGCTAAGATTGTTTTGTCTGTGGTACTCTATGGGCCTGTTGAAAATCACCCAGGCTCTATAAGCAATTTGCCAAGATTGTCCCATAGGTACGGGCCCTTCTTCCCATCTCTCTGCCCCAGTTCTTTAGCAATGCTAAGAAAACTTTTGCTGTAGTTCTCTATCTTTATTTCATCATTTTTATATATGTAATATGGTGAATAAATTGCTTTGTCCAAGTACAAAGCACCTGAGTAGATATAAGACATTACATTGCATGTAAAAACATATTTGGAAGCTTGATTGAGATAGGTTTATTTTTTATTGTCTCTGTGGTGAGGTTTCAGTTATTATTAAGGGCGAGAAAGAGATACGATATTTTTTAATCTATAGTAGTAAATGAATTGTTGTGTTTTTTAGGGAAAAGATGGTGTTTGGGAATACGTGTAACACTAATTTCTTCTATATGTCCTATTCCCATCCCTGTACCCTGTCGCTAACACACGCGGATTTTATCAGCAGTTATACTGTGATACCCGGTAACGGGTCCACACGATGAGAACGTTATTGAGCTAGGGAGTAGCAAGACAGGCCCCTGCAACAGACTTCTCACAATTGAAAACATTTGGTACGATTTTATCCCCTTTATATTTCGCTCTGGACAAGCATGTCATTTAAGGATTTTTTCTTTTTTCAAAGGAAAAATGAGTGGTGGCTCTTTGAATAATTTGCCTAAGATAAAATGGATGGCTCTGTATCAGTGGCCCCAAGTTGCAACATTTAAAAAACATGTTTGATGGTTGATATTTGTGAACAAGAGACAAAAATTTGTTTTTTTCGGTTTTCATCTTTGGTGGGTGATTTTCTGTGAATTTAATTATCTGACAAAGTGTTTCAATCAGATGAATCATTTTGGATAGCCTCTAGTAAGGAGTGCGTGATTTTAAATTTTTGTTAATACTTCCAGGATCAATTCCCATCCTGGAGATTAAAAAAACATATTTCAAGCCGAATGAAACCTTTTCAATACACGCACTAGTCCACCCCACCAGGTGTCAAAAAGGATTCGTGTAGGGCCAAGCCATAAGACTCCTACGCACAAAACTCTTCCAAACAACCTTTTTTTTTTTTTTTTTGTTTGAGGAGAATATTACAAAATTTAAATTCACCACCTAGAAGTTGAGAAGTTGTGGTCAGAGCCTGTAACTCTCGATAGTCAAATTTCTCCTTTAGAAGAAGATGAAAGACTTAATTTGATATTGAGCTATTTATTGAGCTTTTGGACTGAAAAAGACGAGTATATATATCTGTGAGCCTCGGGCGGCGGCTCGGAAGTCATCGGCCGGCTCAGCAGTAGAGTGTCAAAACAGTCTCTCTTTTTTCTCGAGGATATTGTGCGCGACGCGCGAATTGAGAGGCGCGAAGCGCCGATAATCAACGCGCGAGCCTCTCTAATAATCCCTCTCGTAATTTTCACGCTCGTTCCAGATCCTTTTCGGGCCAGGTTTAGCCCGACTCTTGCGCTAAAATATACGGACTGTTTTGCAGTCTAGCTCGGCGGTTCGTCAGTTGAGTTCCCTCAGGTTGACACTTTTGTCCCCCAAGAGCGACCAGGAGGGGCAAACGAACCTGACGTCACGACCCCCAAATTAGTTCCCAGTCTCCGGACACTTTTTATAGCAAAATTAGCGGGGTTTTTCGAACGAAAAAAATCGACTTTAACAAGAATAGAGGAATAGAATAGAGTAGCGAAAAAGAATAGAGGAATGGTGGAAGTTATCTTAGAACATGTATTTGTGAAGTTTTAGAAATAAAAGTTATTTTTATTGTTCATCTCTCCTCCTTCTTCCCGTCACACTCGTGTATAGCGCGCACCTTCGCGCTGCAATTTGTCTTTTGAATTGCATTACCCCTGGCGTGATCAAACACGCGAGGCATCGCTTAAACCTCGCTCTCAAGGATAAAAGAGAGACCCTGGTAACGAGGTTGCCGCAAAACATTCGACATTGATGGATATGGAGTACACTCTTTTCTAGCCTGTAAAACAGGCGTATTTTGGCGCGAGCGAGCGCTGAATATTCCATCGAGTGTTTATAAGTCGCCCATCTTGGAATTAGAAAAAATATTGGAGGCTTGGGGCGAGTGCAAAAGAAACGACGAAGGGAGAGGGAGTCAGGCAGAAAAGGCGAGGGAGGGGGAGGGGGAGGGGGCGAATAATACTTTTCCCTTTTGTAAGAATCTTGGTTATAAGAATATCGAGGCTGAGAATGGCGAAATTTTTAAGAATATGCCAAGAATATACACAAGGCTGAGATCTAGTTAAGAAATATTGTTTCGCATGTTGATAGGAAAATAAAATACAATGAAATCACATGTTTTGAAAACGAACTTTTATTATATCATTGAAAAGTAATGGCAAATATGTTACTTTTTCTCTCAATTAAATCGAGTTCCTCAAAACGAAACGAGTTAACAAATTAAAACGATAACTGAAAACGTGTACTTGTACAGCTCAAGTCATTCATGAATGTAATCACTAGTACACATGCTACTATGGCTTTTGTAATCTAAGAATGTATTATGAATATTTTCAGCCTAAAATTTTTTCAGATTCAGCCTGGGAATGAAAATACCGTAAAAGCTATATTTAGGGAGCCCCCCCCCCCCCCCCCCCCCCCCCACTTTTTCAGCAATATTTTCTGGCGTTTCAGTCACTTTGTATAGCCCACTTCGAAAACGAATGATGGCCTGGGATCGAGACTGGCCGCGCGAACGTTTGAGGGATTGTTTGGGTCTAAATACACGCGCAAATGGCGATTTTTATTGCGCGAACCAAGGTAGGAAAAAAACGTAAACAAGTAGTTAAAATGTACAACATATTATACTACAGCTGTTTTATAAAGAAAGGAAATACTATATTTCGGGCATCTGTAGTCTTTTCGTATTAGCTTTTTCCTTCAAGAATGTTATTGTAGATTTCAGGGAAATACCACTGCAATCAAACTAAAAAAGATACGTTATTTCACGCTAAAAAATCATCTATAAATTCGTCATCTGCGCGTGCAGTTTGCCTTCGCGTCCCCCCCAAACGATCCCACAACGCTCGGGCGGCTTCGGGCGTTCACTCAGCCAACTCTCGATCCCAGGCTGTCACTCTTTTTTCGAAGTGGGCTATTGAAAACATGGTCTTTAATTTCAAGAACTATCGTTGAGTTAGGGTAAAAATGACGTTGCATTTGTAAGACGGTCATACGTAACTACCATTTCTTGTTCTGTTTAAGTTAGTGGTATAATCATAAAGTTTGAAAAATTAATGTGAATTTTCTCGAAAATTTATGATTTGAAATAAGCCCCCTCTCTCTAATAAGCCCCCCCACCCCCCCCCCCTTCCTGAGGCCTAAAATTAAATAAGCCCCGCGGGGGCTTAATAGAGATTTTACGGTATATATTCTTATAACTAGTAGTAATCACAGATTAAGAGAGTGCGTTCGACGGGTTAATCTCAAACAGCTAAAGGATGGTTCTCTATATTAGTGGTCATGAACGAACTTAGAGCGTTTGCTTTCTGCTCATCAATATGAAAGGTGTTGGTATTGGTTAACTTGTCGAAGAGCAATACCTAAATGGAGGGTAGGTACCGATTGTGAGGAACGTGGGCAAAAGACAAATGAACATGAGGAAAATGCAAATGAGGAGGTAACCATGGCAACCTCACACGGGTAAACCCCCCCTGGCAACCTGTCACACTGATGTTTCAGTGGAGAATAAAAGGAAAAGTACTTACCAGATCCCAAAATACTGACTAAGGATCAAGAGGTGGGTGGGTGGCGCAAACAGAAGGCAAAATACCAGCCGAGGTAAATCGCACAAGCAAGCCACGGTGGCAACTCTTCTCGGAAACAACTCAACTGCGCATGCATCAATAGATAACCCACTGGGCCAACAGAAGATCTCCCAGTTAACTAGATTATTGATAAATTATTATTTTCATTGACAATTGTGTGAAGGAAGTATAATTCTAGTTTGAGTAAACCATTTGTCAATATGCAAGTGCAGCCCAGTGTGCCCCCCCCCCCCCCCCCCCCACACACACACATCCACTCTGTTTACTTTGCTTCCTGTGGTTGAAAGCTAATAATTATTGATAGTGAAGGTCTGGGAGATGGCCATCCCAGTATATAACACTAACAAAATTCATTATATTATAGAGGCACAAATTGCAACAGTGACATTTATTGAAATTTGCTTGAGATAAATTAAAAACGGTATTACATGTAAAAACAATGCATGGTGTATACATAATATTCCAAATTTGATGCTTTTCTTAAAAATAACATCCTAACAAATTGGGAATTTTTAGCAACTTGACACATCAAGAAATAACAGTATGATTTGTTGATAATATAGAAATACACCTTCCACTTTTTCCATTGTTTTAAAAGATTTCCATTAAAAGGTACCAATGGATTTTACTCACATTTAAAGCTTGAACAGGAGTGTGTGCACCACCCATAGTATTGAATTTGCCAGTTAATATAATTAAAAGCTTTTGCTTGCGTTAATTTCGCTCGATCGAACTGGGCTGATTCGGTCTTAAATCTTGATTCTACAAGCTACATGTAGCTTATAAGCTTAAACTCGGTAAGTTAATTTGTTTTGAAACGAGCTACATATATTTTCATTTGCCATGGCCGAGTAAAACAACTCGATTTATGACCACAAATCACGGTCACATGGCTCAATAATAAGCTACAATATGAATAACTCGGTTTGTGTTTTCTGTGCTTCGGTACACAACTAAACCACAACAGCGTGCCTATAAAGGCCGAAGCGGGTTTGACAACACTGAAAGTGCAACCGCAGAACTATACAAGCACCAGGAGTCGTACACATTAATTTCTCTCAGACGTCGATAAATTGTTGAATAACATTACGAAAATTGAAAATGGATATTCAATGTACTAACTTACCGATTTGAGCGAAAAAACCCCACGAGTATCGCCACAAAACAACACGAACAACAGCAAACAGAATATCTCTCGGCGCCAGGGGGGGCAGGCAGCGCCCTTTGATCTTGCCGCTTTTCCGCAATACATGATCGCACAAGTAAAGAAATCTGTCAATCATTCGAGAAACGTACCTCTACGGGAGTTGTGCTGTGGAAATTTTCATCCATGGTGTCCCACAATGACCAAAGTTCAGTTAAACAGCGGAACCGGAATCGTTCCCATAGATGTTTGGGACGTGGAATCGCCAAAATATTTACTGAACGAACACAAACGCACGTCATGTCCAGCCATCGTCTCGCCATGTTTATATTTAAACAAACCAGTACTTAGTCGCGCTCGGCCAAATTTCTAAAATGTGCAATCATATATACTAGGTCCCAGGCCTCGCTGCTAGCCCCCCCCCTGCTCGGCGCCATTTCAAGTGACATATGGATATGAACACTGACAACGAAGGAGCTCGTTACCAGTTCCCCCGCCGAGTACCACCCTGCAAAAACCGAGAGGCGGGACGATTTTCGAACGCCAATCTTCACATGAAATCAGGCAGGTACAAAAAGTCGGACCGGATCAGTCGGATCGGACCGGACCGGATCGGACCGGATCGCGACCGGATCAACTCGGATCGACTCGGACTAGGACTAAAAATGAAAACAATCTACTCGACTGGACTTTAAAATGAAATTCGTAACATTGTTAGACATAGAAAAAAGATACCTCTCTTTCGTTTAAAGCGTTGTTAGCTACCTAAACGTTCACCCAGATCACGGTCAGATCACCGTCAGATCGCCGTTCAGATCGCGGCAATCAAGCCGCCATTTGTTTGTTTTTCTAGTTCCAGGTTCTCTCCGGATAGCGAACTTATCCGCTCGTCCGCTCGCACATGGAGCCGGCCAGATGACTAAGAAATCACAGTTAATCGTAATTTTAGAGAGTGGAAATCTAAAAACTTTTGCGGGGAAACATGCCTCCGGACTTCCATAGATTTCGGCGCTTAGACTCTAGTAAACCGCGTCAAGTTTTTTTCCTGGATCGTTCCGCGCCTGATAAGCTTCAGTCTTATACAGTAGAACCCACGCTAACTAGAACAACAACACAAAAACATAGTTCGAGATAGCGGGGTTCGAGTTAGTCGATAGTAAATGACTGAAAAAACAAGGGCACAGGGAATGGGTTTTGAGTTCGAGATAGGGGTGTCTCGAAAACTCAGACCTCGAAAACTCAGACCTCAGAACCCCCCGAAAAACTCAGACCCCCGGGTGTATCGAAAACTCAGACCACCCGAAAAAACTCAGACCCCCGGGTGTATCGAAAACTCAGACCCTCGAAAAAACTCAGACCCCCGGGTGTATCGAAAACTCAGACCCTCGAAAATTAACTAATTATTGACAAATTTAAAATTATGACAGGGTCTACTGACGTGCTTATACTTAGCGATAATCGAATAGCAAAATATAACTTGTTTGATAGATATTTCTATCGATTCGGGAAAGCTTATTGTATGTATTGCGTGACCGTCGGTGCCCTATGGCTTTCTTTCTTCTTTATGCTATACGGGGGGGGGGACTCCCCAAACATCTGGAGGGGGGGTTGTGCGGCACGTTTCTTGAAACCCATACCCTATTTCAGATCAAAATATGTGATTTTCCCCTACACTATTTCAGACCTGACCCTTAAAATTTCCGGGAAAAATATCCCCCTTTAAAGCAAAAATGGCAAAAATCTATGCCCTATTTCAGACCAGTAGGCAAAACACCATATTGAAGACCAAAATGGCGCAAAATCTTATACCCGTTTTCAGGCCAAAACGGCTGAAAATCAAACCCTTTGGCCCGGCACATATCATGTATAGCATGTTGATGTGGGATGGTCGCAAGCGGCCGAGAAACGTCTGAAAGGAATTTCAATGAAGGCTGAATGGAAATAAGGAAAAACGCGATTTAATGCAACTTCGCTTGGACACAGTAGTACTTTGTAGTGTGCTGTGTTGCGGGGAGCTGCGCCTTGGGTCACTAGGACAAGGGTACATCCATTTTCCCTGATGAGACAAAATCATGTCGAAAGGAACGATTTGTCGACTCCGCGGGAATTCCACTCTGCAATGCCTGCAATCTTTTGCGTTTGGTTGGTCGTCCAGGAAAACCAACTACTAAAGGTAGGTTTAGGTTGTTGCTGGTGTATCTCCGTGAATGGATGTTTCTGGACAGCAATACTTCGGCTTGGCCTCCATGCATTTTTATGGGCTCCACCCTTTTTACCTTGTGCGTCTTTAGCTGGCTCAACAAGACCACTTTTGGATGGAAGGCGAGCACCGGTGTGACTTGGCAATATAGTCCAAGTGTTCTTTTAACATTCCCTCAATTTCAGAAACACAGAGACTGTGTTTGCAAATGCTGTTATACCTGTTATACCTGTAACAGGTATAACAGGGGTCAGACCCCCGAAAAACTCAGACCCCCGGGTGTATCGAAAACTCAGACCCCCGGGTGTATCGAAAACTCAGACCTCCGAAAAACTCAGACCCCCGGGTGTATCGAAAAACTCAGACCCCCGAAAATCGAAAACGCACTCGCCAAAATCGTTTGAGAGATTAGTCTCCTCGGTTGCCGAAATGAAACACTGACCAAATGTAGCACCATCGTAAGTTGCAGCTGAGAAGCGGAAGAAATATCTCGTTGCTGCCAAGACATGCAATAAAGGAATGTACGAGTGCATCGTTTTATCGGGATCACTCCAGTTGTACTTGTCCCTGTTACAGGTATAACAGCATTTGCAAACACAGTCTGTGTGTTTCTGAAATTGAGGGAATTTTAAAAGAACACTTGGACTATATTGCCAAGTCACCACGGTGCTCGCTTCCATCCAAAAGTGGTCTTGTTGAGCCAGCTAAAGACGCACAAGGTAAAAAGGGTGGAGCCCATAAAAATGCATGGAGGCCAAGCCGAAGTATTGCTGTCCAGAAACATCCATTCACGGAGATACACCACAACAACCTAAACCTACCTTTAGTAGTTGGTTTCCTGGACGACCAACCAAACGCAAAAGATTGCAGGCATTGCAGAGTGGAATTCCCACGGAGTCGACAAATCGTTCCTTTCGACATGATTTTGTCTCATCAGGGAAAATGGATGTACCCTTGTCCTAGTGACCCAAGGCGCAGCTCCCCGCAACACAGCACACTACAAACTACTACTGTGTCAAGCGAAGTTGCATTAAATCGCGCTTTCCTTATTTCCATTCAGCCTTCATTGAAATTCCTTCAGACGTTCTCGGCCGCTTGCGACCATCCCACATCAACATGCTATACATGATATGTGCCGGGCCAAAGGGTTTGATTTTCAGCCGTTTTGGCCTGAAAACGGGTATAGATTTTGCCCATTTTGGTCTTCAATATGGTGTTTTGCTAGCCTGCGTGGCAGGCGTAGAAAGGGGAGGGAAGAGGGGAGTTCGGGCGCGAGCGCAAAGCGCGAGGAGAGAGCACGGAGCGCGATCGGCGTGGGGGAGGCTGGGGAGGAACGCCTGCTATAAGAACCCCCATTTGTTCATTTCTGCGGCCGTTGGCGGCCGCAAAATTCTGATTGGTTATTTGAACAATAAGTCGCATACTGTCGCGCAATGCGAAATTACTGAAACATAATCAATCAAAATGACGGCCGATGATCGAGGATGCTTTGTGGAGAACTTTATCTGATTTGAACATCGTCGCCAGTTCCCAAATAAGCTTGAAACCGGCTGGAAAAGCTCTTTTAGTTGGTAAAGAAGTTTTGGCAGTGTTGCCGACAGGGAACGGTAAAAGCCTGACATATCGAATGTTTCGCGCCAAGAACTCAAGGACTTCCAAATGAATGGTAAAGCAACGATTGTTTTCATCTCTCCGTTGATAAACATAATCAAAGACCAGCTACAGGATATGGAATCACTGGGATATTCTGTGGTTGATTGCAACGACTTATCGCCCGCAGAATGTAACTTCAAGGTTATACCTGACTGTAGTATAAAACGAGATTCTTACAGTTCGTGACATAATTTTGTATATTTGCCGTTAAAATGCTTTTAGCTGAGGTTTGTTTCGGCTGGAGGGACTGGATATTAAATATTCCGTAGGACGCTTATTTCTTGCATTTCCTTTCAAGCCGGGCCCGGCATTTTCGATTGATTGCTTCTTTCTGGCGTGATAGTCGTGGGAAGCTGTCTTTTGTTCCGATCGTCCGCGCAGTTGACATCCAAAGTTCACAGCCAAAGCCAGCCCCGGACTTTCTTCTCTTCCCGACGGTGAAAATAAACTTTCAAAGGAAGCCCTTCCTAACTAACGCCACATAATCGCTTTCTTCCCCCTTTGCAAACCTTTGCGAGAGTTGCGGCCATTCCGTTCTGAAGATTTTCTCATGATACTCGGCTGCTCGTTCATGCAAGAATTATTTTTTCACGCCTTCAAAATCTCCGCGTGAAGTCAATCGTGTAGAAAAGCGCGTGATTGGTCGTTGCATTGACAGTTGACTTAATTGGATTACAAAAATATCGCTGGGCGGAAATGCAAATGAAGCGGCTTTTGTAGCAGGCGTTCCCTGCCTCTCTTCCCACCGATCGCGTTCCGCGCGCTCTCCTCGCGCTTCGCGCTCACGCCCGAACTCCCTTCCCCCCCCCCCCCCCTTTCTACGCCTGCCACGCAGGCTAGTGTTTTGCCTACTGGTCTGAAATAGGGCATAGATTTTTGCCATTTTTGCTTTAAAAGGGGGATATTTTCCCGGAAATTTTAAGGGTCAGGTCTGAAATAGGGTAGGGGAAATCACATATTTTGATCTGAAATAGGGTATGGGTTTCAAGAAACGTGCCGCACAACCCCCCCTCCAGATGTTTGGGGAGTCCCAGTCCCCCCCCCCCCCCCCCCCCCGTATAGCATAAAGAAGAAAGAAAGCCATAGGGCACCGACGGTCACGCAATACATACAATAAGCTTTCCCGAATCGATAGAAATATCTATCAAACAAGTTATATTTTGCTATTCGATTATCGCTAAGTATAAGCACGTCAGTAGACCCTGTCATAATTTTAAATTTGTCATAATTAGTTAATTTTCGAGGGTCTGAGTTTTCGATACACCCGGGGGTCTGAGTTTTTCGAGGGTCTGAGTTTTCGATACACCCGGGGGTCTGAGTTTTTCGGGGGTCTGAGTTTTCGATACACCCGGGGGTCTGAGTTTTTCGGGGGTTCTGAGGTCTGAGTTTTCGAGGTCTGAGTTTTCGAGACACCCCTATCTCGAACTCAAACCCATTCCCTGTGCCCTTGTTTTTCAGTCATTTACTATCGACTAACTCGAACCCCCGCTATCTCGAACTATGTTTTGTTTTGTTCTAGTTAGCGTGGTTCTACTGTATAAGACTGAAGCTTATCAGGCGCGGATCCAGGAAAAAAACTTGACCGGTTTACTAGAGTCTAAGCGCCGAATCTATGGAAGTCCGGAGGCATGTTTCCCCGCAAAAGTTTTTAGATTTCCACTCTCTAAAATTACATTAACTGTGATTTTTAGTCATCTGGCCGGCTCCATGTGCGAGCGGACGAGCGGATAAGTTCGCTATCCGGGGAGAACCTGGAAACTAGAAAAAACAAAATGGCGGCTTGATTGCCGCGATCTGACGGCGATCTGACGGTGATCTGACCGTGATCTGGGTAAACGTTTAGGTAGCTAACACCTTTAAACGAAGAGAGGTATCTTTTTTCTATGTCTAACATGTTACGAATTTCATTTTTCATTTTCAATTTTCAGTCCAGTCCGAGTAGATTGTTTTCATTTTTAGTCTAGTCCGAGTCGATCCGAGTTGATCCGACCCGGACTGGCGATCCGAGTTGATTCCGGTCCGATCCGGTCCGGTCCGATCCGACTGATCCGGTCCTACTTTTGTACCTGCCTCATGAAATCTCAAAATTTCCTGGTTGTACATGTACACAGAGGTCGATGACACGTCAGATTAGGATGCGTTCTCGTTCTCGAACGCAAAAAGAAAAGGGTGTATCAATGTCGAGCCGCCGAGGAACAGTTAGTAGTGATCGAATTTGACTAGCGAGCCGCCGAGCCACTTGAGTAATGCTTCTTTCATTTGACTACCAAGCCGCCGAGCCACTCGAGTAATACTTCTTTCATTTGACTCGCGAGCCGTCGAGCCACTTGAGTAATACTTCTTTCATTTGACTACCGAGCCACTCGAGTAATACTTCTTTCATTTGACTAGCGAGCCGCCGAGCCACTTGAGTAATACTTCTTTCATTTGACTACCGAGCCGCCGAGCCACTCTAGTAATACTTCTTCAAAAGTGGCCCTGTATTCTGTAGTTTAGCCCAATAAATTATACCCAGAATTTGTAATGATTTTCTGATCGCGACGTATCATATCTTATTCAATTACAGCCGGAGAGAACAATCTGTTAAAAGACAAAACAATGAACAGACGGATTACTGAAGATTGTGTCAATGATTATCGCGAAGTAAATAGAAAATAGATATTAAAATGCCTTTCTCTCCCATAATTCAATTTAAAATATCCGAATACGTTCTTTTGGGAGGAGGACAGGGGGGTCTGCAATACAAACGTCCCGTACCTGTTGCTGTTCCAAAATGTTGCTTGATCTTGAAGTTGCTCAGAGGTTACGCTAGTCAGACTGATGAGTTTACTGAAATGTTGCTCCTGCAATTGACAAACTTTATCAGTCTAAAAGACAATTGACACAATAAGGGTCCTAAGTCGGGATCACTGATTGTAAATCAAGGGAATAATGTTAACACTTCAATGACAAACAAATCAAAGAAAATGTACGAACTTTCAACATGGTCAACGGGAAGTCTTAAAAATAAAATTAATAGTAGTAGTTGATTCGATTCAACGCCGACTGAAACTTATCATATACATATTCATTAGTGATCACAAGATTAACTGTGAGTTATTACCTTACAATGAGATGAAAAACTCGCTTTAAAACGAAACTGTGGCCAAACACACACGAGGCGAAGATCAGTAGCTTGTACAAGTTATATGATAGCAGCGTCACGAGATCTCATTTGCATACTGAATGTAAACAGGAAGTTCAAATTATTACGATTCTTGAAATTATTTCCAGGCTGTTTACCGTAAACTCCTTTGCAGTAAGCAATTATTTAACAAATGAAGAAGCCAAAGTCATGTATTACACTGTCAAAAAACACGACGGGAATCTTAATTGTGAACTCGAGAGAAATTTCGAATGGCTTATAGAAGAGGGGGGGCATTGGGGCCTACCTTTTAGAAACTGAAAACCGCTCAAAATTTCCGCGAAAACCGAAAAATAGCTCAAAACCGAAAAACCGCCTTACATAATGATCAAAACCGCAAATTCACAAACCTCAACCCCCAACCCTTGATACAACAGCGAAAATATATGGCGCATACTTTAGTTAGTTAAGGCGTTCAGTTTTCCTTTTTCTGAGGGATGAAGACATTTTATCACAGGTAGCCCTAGCCTCCTACGCAGACTTTCTTTGATGAGTGTTATAAACTATAAATGACCTTACGAGCGGCAATTTGAACGTCACGGTAACAGTTGCGTAATACCCGGCGTATCACATCGAACGAAATCGAACGAAATTTTAATCGAACTTAATCGAACTCAATCGAACTAAATCGAACGATTAAATTCGATTTTGTTCGGTCATCGAACGAAATCGAACACGTATTTTTTTGGTGAGTTCGATTTCCGAACCAAATCGAACGAAATCGAATGTCATCGTTCGATTTTGTTCGATTTTTTTGTTTTTTATATTTATTTCCTTTATGGTCATCCCGGGTCTCATTAGCACACTGTGACAGGCAACTCAGTCCTGTATATGACCCAAAGGACAGATGGAGCCTGAATCTATTATGTATTTATAATCTAGAGCTCGAAAACCGAACGTTCGATTTTGTTCGATTCGCAATTTTTTTTGTGCGAGTTCGATTTCGTTCGATGACCGAACTAATCGAACGTTCGATTTTGTTCGATTCACAATTTTTTTTTGTGAGTTCGATTTCGTTCGATGACCGAACTAAATCGAACTCAATCGTTCGATTTAGTTCGATTAAGTTCGAGTGAGTTCGATTTCCGAACGTTCGATGTGATACGCCGGGGTAATAGTGAAATTATAAGGGTTTGTATGGGGGAAAACGTTTCCTACTTGAATTTAAAAAATATGAACGATTTTTGAATAAAAATCACTCACCTGAACTCCTTGATTGTCTATCTGTGTCCTGTTTGGTTTTTACGTCCATTTGAAGCGATTTGAGGGAGTTTTTATGGACTCCCATATAAAAGTGACGGGGGGTGAGTAGTATAGAACATGGCGGTTTCAGCGCATCATTCTAATTATTGTTTATTTTCCGCTGGCTTAAGGTTACCGTAGACCTTCGCGGGTGTCCTTCGGGAAAAAAAATTATAGGCGCGCTGTTTTAAACGCAACTACCATAAACTATATATCGATGTAAAGGTTATGAAATGCACTATGAAATGCATGAAATGCATCGCGCGCGTGTTTAGAAAACATTTCAAAGCAAGACACGCGCGCTGGTCTACCTGAGCTTGTATAGCCGCAGAAGTATTTTCACTTTGTGGTCGGTCAATGCCTCATTCCTATGGATTTTCGACGTACCGAGATGCGAACCAAAACTGATGTGAAAACGGCTCATTCCTATGGATTTTTGACGTAGTGAGATGCATACTGATGTTAAACACGGGAGATGACACCAAATATGGCATATAGCATTGTTGATCCACGTTCACTAGTACACCAAATATGGATGATAAAAAACACATGAGCAGGATAGTTCATATGTTCATTGCCGAAATATAGCTCGGCAACAATGCCCGCGCCCGCGAATTTTGGGGGGTATAAAACGTAATCGCCAGTCAGCGGCCAAGAAATCTTTCTCAACCACAATTAGAGTTACACCCAGCTCATTCGCTGGTACTCGTTCGCTGGCCGCAAATATCTAACTTCTTTTCTACGCGTCTGATGATTTATTTTAGTGAATTTAGAAAAATGCATGTGACAGATTATTTTCAGGCCATGGTTAGCGTGGATTGAACGCGCGCATCTTGGCGAAAAATTGTGCGATAATCCGCGCGGTGCATGTTATGACGTTTACAGCTATTTCAATTAACGTTTTTTACAACTGGACCGAAAGGTAGCAGCCATGGGTATGTAAAAGTAGAAACTTGCTGCACGCACTGTGAATACGAATGAGAAGGAACATAAGCATGAAAAGACAAATTTAAGTTGGCGTAATGTTAGCGTAAAGCTGGTGTAAAGTTCAAATTTACACACCTTTACGCCACATTTACATTATGTAAAGTCAAGCTTTACGCTACCTTTACGCGTAGGCGTAAAGCTAGAGTAATGAGACTTCTTTAAGAGGTCTTTAAGCTCGGCGTAAAGCTGGTATAAAGTAGAGATTTACGCCGCCTTTACGCATACGTAAAGCTGGGTATAAAGTAGAGATTTACGCTACCTTTACGTACAGAACTGTATACGTAAAGCTGGTATAAAGTAGAGATTTACGCTACCTTTACGCTTATGCGTAAAGCTAGAGTAATGAGACTTCTTTAAGGGGCCTTTAAGCTCAGCGTAAAGCTGGTATAAAGTAGAGATTTACGCCGCCTTTATGCTTACATGTAAATATAGAGTATGGGCGTCTTTAAGCCAAATTTACACTTGGCGTAAAGTCAACTGTATGCTTGTGTGTAAAGCAGGAGTACGGACACGATTACATGTACATACTCCTTTATGCGTGAATTCAAATCCCATCAGTAATGAAGGAGAACATATACATGTATGTCTGCAAGGAAAGGAGATAATCAATTCTGAATTGATGACAAATGGCTTCTGTTGTGTTCACAATCTGTTTTATTTATCAGAACCATACTCCCATGTTACTTAACATTATGAATTTTTCTTATCAAAACCTAACATTTCTTAACAATAACATTTAAGAGATAAAATTGTAAATTGTGTTCTAGGATCACTTGAAGATAGTATAACAGAAAAATAAAAACAAAAATGAAAACCTTGTATGTAATATAACTTGGAAATACATGTACATGTAGTAATATTTTTCATACTTGGATAAAAATAGCCTGAGAAAATAGACATTATTTTGTGCTCCTCCTCTCAATACTGATGACATAATTTTTATTAATTGTGGTCATCAAAAGTGAATAAATTGAAGAATGCCTCCCTTGTCATGGATTTGAGACAGAAACATTTCACTGGAATATTTACAAAAAAACTTAGATTTCTGCTGTCATTTACAGCTGTAACTGTTAAAGTGTAACACTGTATGTCTAAATACTACATGTATTTGTACTTGATTGGAAGTCAAACATCGGAGGAAATTTTCTTCATTTGATTATTGAATTACCATTCAAAGTCACTTTATGCAGCGCATCTCGAGTATTCCCTCCAATTCTTTCAATTTGTATGTCTCAATTATGTACAGTATATGTCAAACTGTTTGGACATTCTTCTACATCTTCGTTTACAGTAAGAATAACTGCAGCTTTATTCTTGGTCCAGTCTTATGATTTTGAAATTGTAGTTTATATATGACTTTAAAAATGGTGTATTCATGAAGACACTGAGCACTAAGAAGACACTAAGGGGAGTGCGAAACAAGCCCTCTTCTCAAGGCCTGAAATTAAATAAACCTCTTAAATATAGGGGGGGGGGGGGGCTTAATAAATTGCGGTAGTTAAATTGCAATACATTTCACACTTTCAATTGACATTTCATCAATTTTCATTCACCACCATCTTAGCAGTCCAATCATATACTGCCATAAGCCATAGACTACACATGTAGCCTCCTAAAAACTGGCTTCTCCAGGTACCGTACTTTCCTGTTTGTGAAAGAAAGAAATGAAATGTTTAGTCAATTGCATACTGATAACAAATGTAAATAACACCTACAGTCAAACTGTTCATATAATATACAGTCAACTCTTGTTATAGCAGACACCCTCGGGACACACCATAGTCCGCAATAACGGGAGTCATTTTCTGTCAAACCTCGCCGGGTGGAGGGCTGAATTTTGTCCATAATAGCGAGTGTCCGTAATAACAGGGTGTCCGCAAGGCAAGAGTTGACTGTACATGTCATTGCGTACTTGTAGTGACCACTCAAAGTGATTATTTTTATTTGAATAGAAATGTAATCAGTGAATAAATTTGACCAACATAACCCACGGTTAGTTGTCCCTGTTGGTATTTTGGAACTGGTTTAAAAAAAAATAAACAAGCTATCCTTTGGCCAGGTACAACAATGTCTGCATTTACAGTGCTGTAACTCAGACTTGTCAAAACCAGTAGGCCGTAGCCTCAATCAGCGGGTTCCTCAGAAACAATGACTGCCTTTTATTTCCAGTCAGAATACCGTAAAATTATATTTTCTTTTCTTTTTGGGAGGCCTGGCCGCACTAGGCTGACAAAATTTGTTTGGCGCTACCAAAATATACTACAAATTTTGTCTCCGCCAAATTTTCATTTTGATAAACCCGTACGCACTTGAAAACCAAAAATCATGACAAATTATTCGCGAACTCACAACATATCAATCACGTAGAAACGAAAACCTCTGTTGTTGCTGTGAAATTTTGCATTCAACTCCTCAAACAATCTTTTAAAACCAGTACTTTCTAAAGTTTTTACTCTCCTGCCTTCGTGGTATGATACACTGACAAACTGATTAACTAGATATTTCTTCTTCTCGGACTGAAATTTTAAACAACTTGCATGTTTCTTGCCGCTTTTCCCAACTGTCACTGTCACTTTTTAGCACAATACTTGTACCCGATCGGACCGTGCACTGTTCACTGTTTATGAAGCAAATTGTGCTACTCAAACATCACTAGGTGCTGCTAGCAGGTAAAATTTGGGATCGGTACTAGTTGTACGGACCGAGGCAAGCGAATAATCATCGCTGTAACCTTGAGATTAACGTGTGTGAATTGACGAATCTGTCAGTTTTTGACGCTTGACAAAATTTTGTCCTGCTCTGGGGCAGGACGATGGCGCCTTTGAGGTTTGGTAAGGCTTGACAAAATTTTGGTAGGAAAAAAATCGCCGTTCTCACTTGTGATACGGAACTGATGACAGATATTTTTGCAAAACAAACCTTAGTGTAAAAAGGTGACAGGCCTACATGACTCCTACCGTTCATGACATTTGTCGTTATGTATTAAATTTGGACTTTCGACCTATTTTGCTTCGCATGTTTCTTGAGGGTACTACATGTATATGCTTTGAATTTGGGGAGCTTATATTCGGAGGGGCTTATATACGGAGGGGCTTATTTTCGGAATTTTATGGTACACCGTACTATGACAACCTACTCGTAGCCTACTGTACATGTACATGTACTCCTACAGTCAACCAACCTACTCTTTCAGAACCATTATATATCCAGGACAGTTCGGATGAGCCCAAAGAAGAAGAAAGTGAATGTGCCTCTTTTAACTCCACCATACATGTATGCAGGCATAAGGAGTTGGCCTGGGGGAGGGGGGGTGGCACTGCTGTAATTGACTGATGAATTAGTAGCAATTGAAACCACATTAAGGGCCTGTTTACATGGAGGGAGGGTGACCCAGGTACCCGGGTCACCCTCCAAGCCGGGCTAAAACATAGCCCGCCTTTACATGGGCGGGCTATTAGGGCGGGCTATCATATAGGCGGGCTATCTTTTTTGGCCCGCCTAGAGATAGCCCGCCTAGGCGGGTGACCCGGGTTTGACCGTTTACATGCAGAAAAGATAGCCCGCCTAGCCGGGTGACCCTGGCAAGCAGACAGGGTGACCGGGTAGGCGGGTGACCCTGTCTGTCATGTAAACACTTCAATGTCCACGTAAACAGGCCCTAAAAGCACAGCTGCTAATTATAACAACATGATTTTTTTTTTTGCTGTGATGTTTATTTCTTTTTAATGTCGACAGCAGTCAGTGAAGGAAAATACAAAATGGTCTTGAGATAAAAATATCGACACATATATCATTTCAAATTTTTACGACACAACAGAGTGGAAACATCAAACCGAAATTCGGTTAACATTCGGATCGCCTACTCAGTGCACAGCGAATATTTAGGTAATATATATGTACATAAACCAATAATATATACACTAGAAACTTATACCAACTAAGAATGGCTATAAAGCCTATATTATAAACTTACCTCGGTAGTCCAGAAGTCACGGCGTTGTGAAATAATAGCCATATTTAAATATGGCGGGTGACCTTCGTTACAACCTTCACTCGGTGAGACTCTGATGTCTTGCAGAAGCCATACCGATCTGAAATCGTTGTGAGAAGATTCCATACAGCTACTCAGAGAATGGTGAGTTTTCAATTCATGCAAAAGCGAGTAAAAAGTACCTTCACAGTCCACAAGAAGTTCGTTACACTGTCACAACTTCGTTCAAACAAGCGCCAGAAGTTGCGCCAGAACGAGGATAACTTATTATGCGCATGACCCTTTCGTACCCAGGGCTCCTCGGCCGGGGGTAACTAGCGTGATATCAAAGCAGCGTGAACATTGATTTTCAGTGAGGCTTTCTTCAGATGTTTTTTTACTTCAGTTTTGACTTTGACTGATGTCAAACTCTACAAAATATTAGCAGTGACAATATTGCATGCGTTTTATAAGAAAAAAAATTAAAACCTCTTAATCGGCCTTCGAACAACCGGGCCCAGTGGTCATAAGTCGGAAAGGAAGCGGTTCGTTTTTATGCCGCGGCATCGTCAGCTGATCAGCGACATGATCACAATCAGTTGTCCCTGTAGAACACAGCGCTCAGTTGACGTTGAACCAAGACAAAATGAATGTTATATGTACTGATTAAATTGAAGCATTTTCTTTCCAGTTTTCGCCAGTTTTTTTCCCGGCCCACGCGCTAAGATATTTAGAGGTAGGATCGCGTAGCCGGGGAGATCACATGAAGTCTCTTGGTACAACGTAAACGTACAACGTTCATATGCGTAAATGTGGCCAGCTTTACAACAGCTTTACGTTCGGTCTAGTAAAGCGCAATTTTACGCAAACTTTACATCTCACGTAAAGATGCATAATCTAGCTCATCAACTTTACGCTAGCTTTACAACAGCTTTACGTTCGGTCTAGTAAAGCGCAACTTTACGCACACTTTACATCCACGTAAAGATGAATAAATCTAGCTCATCAACTTTACGCTAGCTTTACACAAGCTTTGCGTACGACCACGTAAATCTACCTTTACACACCTTTACGAACAATGTAAAACTGTGTAAAGTTTGTTAACCTCCTTTATGCAAATTTACGCAACTTTAATTTTCCGTAAATCTCTTTTTTCATGCTGTGGGGGTATTGCAAATACATCACGTGCGAAATAAAAACTTTTCTTATCCATCGATATGCAAATTATAATGAATACCCAGCCCACCATTCGGTCTAGTTTGTCTTGTAGGCTTAATGCTTCTATCCGACAACGTTAATTGGAATAGCTGTATAGCTTGGCAGACATTTCGATCGCCGCTTTCTAGAAAAAATATCATATGTGATACTCTTATTGGAGACTCATGGGATGGCGCAGTGGTGAGAGCGCTCGCCTCCCACCAATGTGGCCTGGGTTCGAATCTCGTGCCCAGCGTAGCTCGGCGTCATATGTGGGTTGAGTTTGTTGGGTCGTTTGTTGTTGGTTCTCATCCTTGTTCTGAGGGTATTTTGCCAGGTACTCTGGTTTTCCTCCCTCCACAAAAACCAACATTTCTAAATTCCAATTCGATATGGAAACAGAAGAAGAGAAGAGCCACTCTGTGGATTTCCACTGAAATTCCCATTTATTTTATTTTATTTACTTTATTCTGGTAATTTATTCTGAGATTCAATGTCGACAAAATTGTTGGTGTATTTTCGTTGAAATTTTCTGTGAATTTTGGTCACCGTCGTTTTGCTTGGACTAATTATAGTATGTTATTACTGAAGCACATGCGAGTGGGTTGTTTAACCGATAAACGTGATAAGCGTGCACATACGCCGAACCGGCCATGAAACACTCCCTTAACATGGATTCTTAACAGGACGAAGACCAAAGAGCCTTTATTTTTAACAATTCGACTACTAGCTCGAGATTTCTATGAGTGTTGAAAACGCGAGCGAGCAGTCTAATTGTTTCAGAAAAAACTTGCCTTGTTGTGTCACACGAAAGTTATATTTTATGTAATTTATCCAACAAATGGAAAGGGAAACAACTTTAAGTACCTGAATTATGACAACACACGCGATCGTTGCCTATCGGTGAATAGTCAACGAGGGCACAGCACGTAGCCAATCAAATCCGCGGATTTTCAAACACCGCGGCTAGTTTATACTAATATGACCAAATATGGTCATGTTATACCATATATGGACTGTCATAAGCGGCCGTTCCTGAGGATATTCCGCCTTCCTCACGCTCGGCTTCTTTTGTCCTGAGTAGGTAACCTCCCACTTTGTTGACTAGTACTTCATCTCCGCGACTAAAATAAAATTACACGTGAATTAATTTACGATCCGTAATCAGTTTGTACTAGATTTTTATCAGATATCAGACTTCTTATTTTTGGGTTTAACATTTGATTTTCCGATCATTTATAGAAAAAAACAATATTAGATTCGGATCGTTCGTTTCGTTCAACGAAATATAAAATTTACTAGCGGTCGACTAGATTTAAGTTTGCTAAATGGAGCGAACCGTCGGCGAAATTAGAATTCAAGCCCTCATACTTCGTCCTTCTACTAAGGTTGATTAGATTTTATGTGCCGGCATACATCCGAAACCAAACAACGTAGAAGTCTTCTTTGATTGAAACATCAAAGTCATTTTTCGCTAACGATAATGAAGCAAAGTGAGATGTGTAAACCTCTTTTTCTTTACATGGAGGTAACATGTTTGTCTCAAAACATTTACCTTGGTTTCTTGAACCCGAGGTTATCTAAAGTCGACTCTGCAAACATTTTTTCCACTGTGAATATGAATATGAATCGATGAATATGAAAATTAACTTAAAGCTGGATCGAGCTGAAGCCAAAATAACAAAATGCTAGAAAACAATACTGACCAAATCAAGAGCCCCGAAACGTCCGACCATATCATAATAATAATAATAATAATTACAATTTATATAGCGCAAATTTCATATTTAAATGATCAAATGCGCTTTACATGGATAAAAAGATAAAAATTGAAAATGATAATATATACAAAATTTACTTAACAAATAAAGAAGCCAAAACCATGTATTATACTGTCATAAAAACACGACGGGAATTTTAGAACACGAGAGAAATTTAGAAAACACGAGCCGCAGGTGAGTGTTTTCTCAATTTCTCGAGTGTTCTCAAAATTCCCGGAGTGTTTTACGACAGTATAATACATGGTTTTGGCTTCTTTATGTGCTTTAAAATATAGATTTACGCGCGCGAAACGATAAAACACGCTTTTCTATGTTATATACTCTGATAAAACATGGTTTTTAAGGTTACTGTAAACCTTCGTGACCACGTTGCGGAAAAGGCCTCGCAAGCGCACAGTTTTAAAGTAAAGTACCCAAACCTATATATCAATTTAAAGCTTATACAATGAAGAAACATGTAAAATAATAATTTCCCACAGAAAATAAAAATTGTGGCCGGTACGGCAATTTGAACACAATTTGACCGGTGTTCATAAACGTGAATTACCCGCACTTCCATTTAGCTGTACAAAAAATCCAGTTATTGCATGATGTTAAGCAGATGTTGAGTGCCAAAAGTGTGTCGGGGAATTTTTATATCTGTTTTTCAAAAAGAAATAAAAGCATTTTAAAGTTCAAGTAATGATTTTCTTCCACTGTGAATTACGTTTGGGCCTGTATTTTCAAAACTAGAGGGAAATACGAAATTCCCCGACACACTTTTGGCAGTCAACATCTGCTTAAAGGGGCACTGTCACGGATTCGCATGCGCGAAAACTGCTCACTTCCTGTCGACCATAAATTATTTGGCCGCCATTCCATAATGACGGTTAGTGAAAATATTTGCATGTATTTTGTTCTAATCACGATTATGTAAAACAGATAAAGTCATAATATTACTGTAACAGCGTGCGCTGTTCGCATACGTATTTCCGAAACATGATTTGCATACAAAATATTTTTGCAACGGCCGTAACGCAACGCACTTTTGACAGCCAAGCTCAGATTTATCCATTTGTACAGAAGTTTTCAACGGATAACCGTTGCCGTTGGAACGGCCGCTCAATTTTCTCAACGGATTACCTGGCTTAGCTTCGAACGGGTGAAGATTTTTTTCTGAACGGGTAGCAGCAGCCGTTAGAACGGCTGAAGATTTTTTTCGAACGGGTAGCGGCAGCAGTTCGAACATTGTTTTCGAACGGGTAGTAGCAGCCGTTCGGCTTGCTAACCGTTCGGGTAGTGAACGGCTTTTAGCCTTTCGAACGGAAAGCCGTGTTTGTACGTTTTCGCGTGAGAGGTCACAGCTGAGGTCACATCTGTTTCGATCACTCGTCTCCTCAACAACAAATGTGTCGCGAAGACAGTATCTTATCACTGTATCCTTCGTAACCTGCAACGAATTTCGCTTCAAGCCATGTTTTGAAACTGTTATCTTCAAGATAAATGCGTTTATGGGGTTTTGTCCACGCTCTCTTGGCTCTTGTCGGGTATTGAATATTCTTTTCCGCCCAGAATTACTACGCTTTCCACCGTGCCGCCGCCGCCACTAGTCGACGCCATTTTGGATTTGGCAACTCAAACTTGAAAAAGTTAGCCCAACCTTTTCAAGTTCGACTCGCGAGACTGGCGCATGCGTCCTTGTGACAGTGCCCCTTTAATATCATGCAGTAACTGGATTTTTTGTACAGCTAAATGGGAGTGCGGGTAATTCACATTTATGAATACCGGTCAAATTGTGTTCAAATTGCCGTAGCGGCTACAATTTTTATTTTCTTGGGACAATTATTATTTTTACATGTTTCTTCATTCAATAAGCTTTAAATTGATATATAGGTTTGTGTACTTTACTCTAAAACTGTGCGTTTGCGAGTCCTTTTGCGTAACATGGTCACGAAGGTTTACAGTAACCTTAACCAATCAGAGCGCGCGAAGTTTTCAGTTTATATTTTAAAAACAAATATCCATAATAATTACAGCTGCAATAGATATAACCTTCAATATAATACAGTCGAACCCCGATTAAGCGGCCACCTATTAAGCGCCAACCCCGATTAAGTGGCCAGCTATCAAAGTCCCAATATCAGTATAATACTGCAAATAAAACCCCGATTAAGCGGCCAACCCCTATTAAGCAGCCACTTGCCAATTTCCCCGAGGGTGGCCGCTTAATCGGGGTTCGACTGTAACTGGTTTGAACTTTGAGACTTAACACCGTCGGCTGACAAACATTTTTCACTTGGCTCTGAAGAAGTTTTCCGCTCAGGTTGTTAACAACAGTGATTTGACGTGATTTTTACTTATTTATTTATTTATTTTTCGCCTGTTTTGATAAATTGTTTTTTGTGGCCCTAAATTATTCTAGGCCGCTAAGCCCCAAATATTCTAGAACCTGTCGTTGTCGGTGAACAGGTTTTGATCCCTGCTCTGTCATAATGTACGCTTACCTGACAAAAATACCCACAATGCCAAGCTCAAGAATGACGTCAACAGGGTGCATACTTGTGGAATCATGACGAACTATAACGTTTTTGTTGATTTCAGGTTGGATACGATCCATCAGTATATACTGAGACCTATTTTGAGAGTTGTCAAGTAACGTGCGACGGATGTCTTCACCGAAGATGTTATTTCCTGTATTAAAGAACATATTATATAAGAAAAAATAGCTACAAGCAACTACGAATGCTTTCAAATTGTGCTGCAACTCACACGCATGCGCAAGTGGTTCAACGCATGCAGTTTCATTAGTCAAGTCAATCAGCCCGTTCCTGCCGCAGGATAAGGGCAACGAGGACTCTGGGAACGAGATTGTAGTCAATTGGACGAGAACGTAAACCAAGTCCAATTTGGCATTCCGAGGATTTTTTTAAATTAAATTATTTTAAAATTGGACAAGCTTGTAGCGGTATTAGGTTTTAATTATATCGCGAGTGAAACTGTCCAAATTTTATAAAATCGTCAATTTGCACACGTGTCTAATTTAAAGATTAATTTGGACAGTTTGAAAAATTAAGAAAATGATCGTGGGTACGCTTGTATAGGATTTCGGGCTGGCGATATAATTATGAAATAAAACGACAGCGGTTATTGTCCATTATTTTTTTAATTTTTATTTTTAAGCCCGAGATTACAATTAATTCCATGTTCAGGTTCTTAGTCTTTAGTGCTGTCCACTAGCTGTCTTAGAAGCTGTTTCTTAACAATGTTTAATGTTGTCAGTTTACATACCTCCTCCTTCCCTCTGAGGCTTCAGCACGCATTTCTCTACCCTGTTAAGACAACACTCCATATTGTGGTCTCCTTCTGGTCCCTAAAATGACAACAGGAAATTTCACTTTAATATAAGCAAATGTATGCCGGACGTACGTTGCAGACGTTTCCAACAATACGATATCCGTTAGGGCCGATTTTGGCATACCTACAACTTGCTTACGATTGTCGCAGTGTAAATGGAACATCGTAAGCACATCGAATGCTATAATCGTAAGCAAAACCATCTAAATCGGCCCTTAAGATACCGGGGACGGGAGTTTGACTTAAGGACGTTCGCGCCCAATTCTTCCCACGTTCAGATTTTTTTTAAACTTTTGCTGCAGCTAGATAATGACCAACTCATGTCAGAAAGGAAAAAAAATTGGGGGGTCACCGTGCTCGTTTCGGAGATAAAGCGCATTGAAGACCGTAGTGTTTCTAGAAGTTTTGGTCATGTGAAGCGATATCGGCTTCATCGCTATCAGGGGGAAAAAAAGAAGTAAAATGGAGAACTCTAGATAAGATCGATGTGTTGATTTCAACGCAAATAGGCCCATTAAGTAAATTTTTGCAGCTGATGTCATTCCTTTAGGTAAAATTAGCCTTACAGAAGGATACCTGTAAGTCATGCACACCCGCATTAGTAGAAAAATTTGATCGCAAATGAGTAGAAAAAGGGAAATAATCAAAACTTCTCACGTTCAGAATGTTTTTGTTTTTTGTTAAAATGGAGAGAATCAGTAAAGGAAGTGATCTATGAAATGAAAAAACAGGGGTCACCGTGCTTCCAAGAGAGTAAAATCCTCGCCAAGTCATCGAAGCGACCTCCAGCACTATATTTGTCAGTTCCATTCTCAGCGCGCGCGCGCTGGATGCATGACGTGGCGCGCGCGTGCGGCATGAATAGCATGCGCAGTAAGGATGCGCACTAGCAATGGGCGTGAACGTCCTTAATCAGTGAAAGAAAACTAGGATAAAAAGGGATAGAATATTCATTTGGATAGCTTGAGTACAATAGAGTGTATTTGTGCGGCCGAGCATTTCATAATCTATGAACTGAATTCTGTAGTAGAGCAGTTACGTATCAAAGACATTGAAATGTGAGATTTTTGGAAATAATTGAATCTAGCAGTTCCAAAACAGCATATCTTCGGACGTAAGAGCAAAGTATAATAACGAGAGATAATCTCAAACTTTTGCTTGTGAAAGTTTCACATGGGTTTTAGACAGAAAAGCACACTCATTGAGCTTGGGCCTTTGAATAACCCTCAGTGAAAAAAACGTGTTGCGAAGTGGGAGTTGCATGGTGACTTTATGTGTCGATATGTGCCTGAAACTCCCTTCTGTTATAAGACTATTAAAAGACTGAAGCATTTTAAACAATTCAGAAACCTTCCTGAATTTTCAGAAGATTATAAATTGTAGAGGAAAAAATATATAAAAATTACAATCCTCCTAATATAGCAACAGTTACCGGGTCAAGAGTATACAATCCAGTGAAAGTTCTTCGTACTCTGTCCACTGACTCTTTGTCGGGTAGGAACCTGGAAAATGTGATGTTATTAGATGTTCATATTCGTGATACAAACCGAGTTAGTAACGATATTAGCACAATGTAAGTTTTCCCAGTTGAAAAAACGAAAAACCGAAAAAATATATTTTTATACATCATGATGACGTATAAAAATAGACGAGAGATCAGTTTACTCTAAGAACTATATTGATAGAATGTCATCATCGCAGAACTACAGAAGGCAGTCAGTTTACACCTCAAACAGAAGTGTGAACAAACGTATTACCCATCAGGTTTTGTGAAAGACAAGTTATGGTGTATGGCAAATTTACCACTAAAACAATCCTAATTATTAATCTGTTATATTAGTACTATATATAAGAGGCTGCTGAGGCTGCGTCCGCCTGGATCTGGAGGAACCGAAACAGGTCCACGTAATGCTTTCAAGCCTTACAGGTTTGAGCTTGAAGAAACTGAAGATTGGAGAAGAGATTCAAGGTATCGATATCACAGTGCCATGGGCGGGATGGTTTGGCAGCACTAATGTTAGATATTAGGAAGATAATTAAGACTACAGTCGAAGCTCTCGTAAGCGACCACCTCGGGAATTCGAAAAAGTGGTCGTAACTAGAGCTGGTATCTTACGAGAATGGGCTGGCCACTTACGAAATGTATACGAAAGCCAATGTACAGGTCACGCATCCACAGATGAAAACTAGCTTACAAACAACAAGTGGTCGCTTACGAGAGCTTAAAAACAAAGGAAACGACCAGTTGGTATTTCCCAAAAGTGGTCGCGGTCGCTTACGGATGCTGGGAGCGGCCGCGTATGAGAGCTTTTAATTACAGAGTTTGAGTGACAATTCAAACGGGGTTTCACAATGGTGGTCGTAACTAGAGCTTGGTCGTTTACGAGAGCGGTCGCAAAGAGAGCTTCGACTGTATATCAAGAGCAGAGTATGCCCGGAAGAAGAGGAAGGGGAAGAGCCAGTGAAACGTTAGCGCTTCATGAAGATCCCATATAGTTTTGCTGAGAGCCTCTTTGAGCAGGGTAAGAGTGGCACTCTGAAGGTACCACAAGACGAATTGGAGGGCCATCTCCGAAATACCTATTCTAGCCCTGAAAGGAATGAGCCACTGCCAGCAATGAAGGGGTTGGTTCACCCTGCCTAGCCGGGATGCCCGTTTGACACCTCTGATATAAAGCGGTGAGAGGAGGTAAAGGAGTTTGTGAGGAATGCAAGGGCTAGTAGTACTCCTGGAATCAATGGAATTTCGTAAAAACTGTACAAGAGGTGCCCTCGTGTGTTAAAGATCGTATGAAGGTTGTTGAAAGTAGCGTGGAAAACATCCTCAGCTTCTCATGAGTCAGTGCTGCATAGCTGATAGGATCTACATACCAAAGGAGAGTAACTCAGAGAGTCTCTAGCAGTTCAAGCTAATATCACTCCTGAATGTGAAGGGAAATATTATTTTTAGTGTAGTAGCAAAGAGAATGAAAAGCTTTGTGCTGGTGAATGGTTTTATTAATACATCTGTTCAGAAGGCTAGAGTGCCAGGGTATCCGAGTTGTTTAGAGCATACCTCTATCATCTGTAACACCATCCAAGATGCCAGACCCGAGAAGAGAGATCTGCATGTTATCTGGTTGGATCTAATCAATGCTTATGACTCAGTACCACACAAGCTGATTGAGAAAGCTTTGGAGTTCTTTTATGTTCCAGAGTGGGTGTCTAGTTTCATCATGAAGTATTATGACATGTTCCAGATGAGGTTCTCTACATCCGAGAACACTAGTTGGCAGTCCTTGGAGGTTGGTATACCTATGGGTTGTACAATATCCTTGCTCTTGTTTGTGCTGGCCATGGGGATGGCGTTGAGAGGCGCTGAGTGGTCTACTTGGGCGGTAGAGGTTTCAGGCAGTCAGGTTATACATCCCATGGAGACCTTCATGGATTACATTACTGTCCTGACGGAGGAGGAAAGAGGCGCCACCCAGCTGTTGCCGGGCAAGGTTAGAGAGCCTGGTCAAGTGTTGCTGTATGGTGTTTAAGCCTAATAAGTTTGTCGTTGGTTAAGGGTAGACACAAAGTGGTGCACTTCTATATTGCGGGGATTAGAATTCCAACAGTGCAAGGAGAGCCTGTGAAGAGTCTTGGCAGATGATATTCTGTCCCTCTGACGGACAGGCATAGAGGAGATGAGATTCAGAAGCAGATGGAGGAGGGGCGCAAAGCCATAGACAAGTGTGGCCTTCCCGGTAAGCTGAAAGCCGCTTCCCAGACTTTTGTGGCCATTACAGGTGTATGACGTATCTACGACTAGAGTGCAGGCCATGGAACGTAGCATTGGCAGCTACCTCAGGAGGTGGATTAGAGTACCAAGGAACGTGACAAGCGTAGCTCTTTACAGCTCTACAGCGAAACTCCAACTCCCAACAAGGTCCCTGGTGGAGGGTCGCAAAAGCCCGGCTATACATGTTGTTGAGCAGCCTGATGTACCAACTGGGAAGAAATGGACAGTAGCGGAAACTGTGGGAGAGGCTGAGGGTAGGTTGAAGCACAAGGAGATTGTAGAGCTGTGCAGCAGAATCGTTACATGGTGACTAGCGAGCTAAAAATAGATGGAGGAGGAGTCAGGCGAGTTTCTGTTACAGCGGGCCATCCGCAGCAGGGTGCGTGGACCACTTGGGTGGCAGTCGAGGAGAGGCAGGTTAAGTGGTTAGATCGTTGGTCCATAGAACAACTCCTAACGATCAGTATGCTCCTGAGCTCAGTGTATGACCTTTTGCCAAATCCTGTCAACTTGTACAACTGGAAACTGAGTGAATCGAGAGTGTGTGAACGGTTTAGCAAGTCGGGATCCCTGGCGCACATCCTCGCGAGGTGTGATCAGCTGCTGTCGTCAGTACACAAAACCAGTATTAGAAGTCCTGACCTCTGCTGTGGAGAATGAGTGTCAAAGCAAGGGTTCTCAGCCGTCAAAGGAGGGGATTCAGTTTGAAAGGAAAGGTGAAAAGATCAAGCAGCAGCCTGCCAGGAAGGTGGCACCTCTGGTGTCTAGTCATAACGAGTGGAGATCAATGTAGGCAGATATCCGTAGTCCCCTGATCTTTCCACCACACATCGCCATGACCTCTCTCCGTCACGATCTGGTGCTGTAGGTGGAAAAATGATGAACGGAAACATTTCCGTGTGCTGTGGGTGGAGCCGGAGTTCTTTTTTTGGCAAGTTTATGGATCTCGCCTTCGGCTAAAAAAAAAAAAAAAAAATAGACCAATATTCCCAATACGAACCGAACAAGCTAGTTCAATAATTTTATCATTATTATGGCTCTTTTAAACTTTGCTTTTGTTATTTCTTATCGCTCCGTATCATGTTCAGGGCAATCTATACATTTTGAAATATTGTTTTGCCTAGAGTGAAGAAATTGACTATTGACTATTTTGTGGAATAGCCTGCCTGTTAAACTGCGCCTAGAGACAAATTTTAAAACTTTTAAAAAGGTTTTGAAAACTCATCTTTTTAATTTAGCTTACGGTTCTTAAAATTTAATTAATTTATTTATAATTTTTATAATTATTAATTTACATACTTTGTGAAGCGCCTTAGAATACTACAGATTTGGCGCTATATAAATTAAATTACGAATGAGATCTTCGCAGTTATATATCAACTTAAGCAGTTGAAAAGAAGGCCTGAAAAGGCCCCAACCAGCTCCCAGTGGCTTCATAGCTCAGTGGTAGAGCGTTTACACAGGAATCGCAAAGGTCACGGGTTCGAATCCCGTTGGAGCCTGAATTTTTTTTCAGGCCTTCTTTTCAACTGCTTAAGTTGATATATAACTGCGAAGATCCCATTTTCTCTCGTTATTTCCACCACAGTTCACATATATGAATTATTTCATATTCATCATCGCCATAAATTAAATTATTATTATTATTCGAACGAAACGATAGCTAAATAACACAAACGATTCCCCTTAGCCCTGAAAGCAAGTCCCATTATCAAAGGAGGGAGGGAATCTGTCTGTATTAAGCGTGTTTATAAGCTAAATTTACTCAGTCGTTACCTAATTGTTAGTTAACAATCATTCCAAGAGCCCGCGTTGGATACGAGATGATAAATAGCCAACGAGCGCGTAGCTAGCGCGAGTTGGTTTATAATCATCTCATATCCAACAAGGGCTAATGGAATAATTGTTTTATTAAATACTTCACTAACGTTAGACTTCGTATTACTTTTTTGAAATATTATAAATCGACTGAGTGATTTTTCCGTTCAATCATGAAGCATGATTTGTATGAAAACGGCGGCAAAACGTCTGGCGCGGTGTTCAGTTAGCAAGTTGAATGAAAAGAGAGCAAGACAAAGTTTTCTTCGGATTAATCTTCGCTCAATCTTTTCTAAAGTTTCATATATTCTGAAAAATTGTGCAAATAGTTTAGCTTAAAATGGGAAGATCCGAAATAAATGCGGAGCTGAACTAATTGAACGGACAGCTGAACGGAGCCGAAGGTTTCACTTCTTTACGGCAAATCGTGCTTGACTACAGAACTAAGCTTAATGTGTTGAAACGGAACTGAGCTTAAAATCAAGTTCACTGAAGTAAAAAACAAAGGAAACCCTCAATATCTACATGGATGGAGAGAAAGAGAGCGATATTCGAAGATACTTTAACTGTGAAGTGGTCTTTGATTGTACCGTCGCCAACGCTTGACGAACTGTCGTATTCAGTTAAGCTTAAGCTTCGTATCCGATATTTAATGTGCTGATTTTAAAAGCTTAGTCCAGTTGGAATTGACAAGACTCTTTGAAATACAAGGTAACAATACTGTATAGGCTAAGCTCAAACTTGTGGTGCAAACAGTCATACAAACGTCTCTACATTTTCCAGTTTTCAACTTCCGTTTTCTCGACTCAGGTAGAAACTAACCTAACGAAACTTCGTAAGATTACTGGCAAACAAGAGGTGGTTTTTCAGGTGCTGGTATTAATTTTCCGCTCAGTTTAATATGAATTTGCGGCCGCCATTTTGGAGAAGGGTCTATTCGGTTTACTTGTAAACACACGTATCTATACCTTTCTAAAACGCCAGGGTTGGCAAACACTTGCTGCATCTTCTTAGTTCCCATCAACTGATGCGCCACTGTCGGGCATTTAATGCAGCGGGACAACTCCAATGTTAAACGAGCTGACCATTCCTAAAATCCACAAAGCCAGGTTCAATTAAGCAGTTGTATAATCGTTACTACATAAAGACTTCAAAACACACTGTCTCAAATGTCCTGTTTTCCGAAGCCGCCTTCCTTTGCCAGTTTTGTTAACTAGATAGAAGGACAAGCTAATATTGTTTACCCCAAAGTGAGTTCAAAAGCTCATGGAGGGTGTCCTTAATTAGAAAGTTGTGGAGCGGTTTTCTTATGTCTGTCAATCTTGAACCTGCCAAAGGACGCACAAAACCAATATCGCAAATAGTGTGACGATAAACTTATCAGAAAAGGAAGCAAAAACATGTGACCGGTGGCAGGTGCGGAAAAAGTCGCGTCAGCCAAACTACGATATATGGATTTATCCATGCCTGGCCGAGAAGACCACATGCATTCTATGATTGGTTAGATTAGTAAATTAATCCCCGGGTTAATCAAATGTCAAAGCAAAGCGCCGGTAATTATGTGTATTTGCTTCGAGTTCTCATTGGTTAATTTTGTTGTTTACGTTTGTTGTGACTGCCCATTGCAACTGCTTTGGTTTTGGTTTTACGTCACGCGGCCTTATTTTCAGTAGAGGAAAAGTTTCGGCAATCATCATGTTCCCGGATTCAGATTTACCAGCGTTTCACTCGAGAATGATTCTTGTGTATTTGGCGTGGTTGCATAGACTATAGCACGTGTGTGTATGCTTCAACCCCACAATTCAACGCGAAAGAAACATCATTGGCAGCCATTTCCTAAGATCACTGTAAGTAACAAGCATGCCACAGAAAAATAAGTCTAAAAGGTAATGAGGATGACGCCCAGGAATCATTAATGTGGACAGACAATGACAATGTATATCAGTGTATTTTCTGTTATCGGTAGGAGGTTAAATTGCAGCACAGCCAACAGGGGGTAGCATACGTATTGTCAACAAGTCAAGACTCCCTAGAAATGATCTTAATTCCTCAACGAATCCAGAAAACACAGTGACTGTTTACACACGAGAAGTTATTTCGGATTAAACAACTTCCACTTGCAATTCTGGATTCATTTGTTCCAGGATTCATCGAAATGATCTCGAAATCGCCAAAATAAGTGCACTGCCGGAAAAAAAATATTTCGGATTGCCACGAATCAATTGAAAACCACTCTACAGAATGAGGTTGTTTCCGTATGAAGATGCAATGTCAATTTGTTTTTACCCTAACCCTCTCAATGTTCATGTTACACTTTCTGTTGTCAGTTCTTAACGAGTTTACTTGGAAATATTATCTACATCATACATAATCGACTTACGTTTTCTGTGGGATAGTCCCTGGGTGTGTAGCCTGCTCTGAAGTAAGCTACAGCAACTTCAAGTCCATTTCTGTTAAAGAAGAACAGAATAAATAATTTACCACAATATACGCCATTCGTTGTACTGTCTTATACAATGCCACTCCCGATACAAAAACGTTATTTGATATAAAAACACAATTTGTAGAACCAGCTGTTCGCGTACGTTACTAAAGTTCACTCTGCGTATTGTTATAAAATAACTAACAAATATCGATGCTGCAAGCGCTTTACATGTAATTGGTCAACAGCATCTAGAGATGATGATCTAAGAGAAGTATTCGCCATAAATCAATCAATTCTCTCTAGAGAGGATTATCTAAGAGTAGCACTCTCCCATACACGGGTCTCTTCCAATGATAATTTTTTGAAATCTATTTTTAATTTTCAGCCATAGCTGAGCTATTTTAAGAGCGCTATCTGATGGGTCAGTTCGAGTCACGATGATGATGTCGGAGCCTTAATCAAAGCAAATAATGTACATATGGCAGAAAACAAGTTTCATTCTGCCCACATGGAAAGGATGGAAAACGTTATCCCCGATAAATCACTATCCAGAGATATGGGCTGAAAATAAAAATTATATTTCAAAAAATTATCATAGAAAAGACCGATGTATGAGGGAATGCTTCTCTTAGATCATCCTCTCTTGACAAACATCCTCTCTTAGCCAGACATATCACGACCAGTTTAGTTAGTTAAACAAATTTAACTTACACAAATAAAGCTTTATCGTTGTCCGTTTTACCATCATTAAAAACATCAGTAAGGCTACGCCTGATCACTCTTATACCATTGTTTCTGCGAAAATAAAACAAGCAAACTACAACAAAACACTACTGAGGAATGTCAGAAAAGTAAATAAATTCCGTGAGATAATCAGGGGAATGGTTTCTACTGGACGATCAACAGGAGTACGAACAAGGCGAAGAAAACCAAAATGAACCGTTAGAGCAATTATAATTAAGAAGATGTAATAACTGTGGCCATACTTAATTTCACCAATAAATTACTTTCCTATCAGATAATCAGCGTATTATCATACAAGACAGAGTAACACGTGCGCTGGACCGTAGAATAATATTTACCTCTCCTTAACACGATACTCCACCATCCTTTGGCAATAGACATTGAACTCGTTAGGCTGAACAACCAACATGACGACAGCACTAAAAAATAAACAAAAAAACATTAATTGTTTACTAAAAAAAAAAGAAAAAAAAAGAAACGAGCAATGACAAGTTGTTGTAACCTGGTTGATCCATATAGCTCCCAGGCTTTAATTAGACCATCAGCTGCTTCATCTAATGCGGGATTAGAAGGTACCTTGAAACAAAACACATTACTGATTGTTAATTTACATACGGGACTTTCTTGAGAGGGAGACAACATGCCAATGACAAGCTAAGGCTCTTTATGTTGGTTGGACGTTTATTTTTTAACATCTCGGGATTTTGAAAAGAATGGACGAGGATTAGTTCTCGGTAGCTTTAACTCTTCCAGCAAAAAGCTCAATACATCACTGTATAAACAATTCTATATATTCAGTTGATTGCATGATGTTAATTCTGAGAATCATATCAGAACAACAAACTACTAGTTGATTATTTACTCTCACCACCTGTCTGCTTGATAATGCATTGTAAGGAGAAATAATATGTCGGTAACTGAGGTCATATTCGTATTCTCGGTATTGAACTGGAACTAGCCTGAAATGGAGTCTACTGAATGCGGGAGAATATCATTGAAAACAGTTATGTCTCATTTGCATTTGACAAGATTTCCCCGTATTAGCCTCCATTGCAAGCTAGTTCCAGTAAGATACCAGTAAGAATACGAATAAGGCCTATTCGGTTTAATTAGGAATTTAAGGCCAGCAAAATGAAATACACGACAGTCCACAATTTCAATTTTGTTCCGCCTTTGACTAATATGGAAATGGCGAAGTACATTTCAAATCTAAGTTATGCTAAAAAGACTCACTCCAGCGGAACCGTTTAAAATATTTTACCTTGCTTTCTGGACGTCCCATCAAATGCAAAAGATACCTGGAAGATAATAATACGTAATACGTAAAAAGCAACGTTTCCCCCACCCCCCATGAAAATGAACTTGTGTTGTGTAAAGCATCAAAACGTGCTTATTTTAGTGACAATCGCGAATCAATTATGATAACATATCATGCCAAATTAAAGTCATACTTTTAAAAAATCCGCCATCTTTGATCCGCCATCTTGTATTTCTAAATTGTTACAAAATGTCAGCAAATCATCAAAATTGAAAAAAATATAAGGATGCAAAAACTGTAAAGATTTTGGAAGAAATCGGAAATCTCATGAAATTTAGCTGGAAAACACTAAATTTGGATAAACGTGTTTGCCAAAATATTCCCAGATAATGTTTAGGAAAAGTCACAAAGTTTCGCTATAATTGCTTGAATGCTCTTCAAGTACGATAAATTTTAAACTGGCAGCGTGCGGGAACTTTCTGCCCAGGCAGAACAGGGATAAAATGCACTTCAACATCAAGCAGCTGTAGCCATGTTAATAAGAAAAAAAATTCAACGCTAGTTCTCTCCAAATTTGTATCGACGTCTTGAAACTTCTTATTTCCATTGACTAAAACACTAGTACCTGTCTTTCTTTAATTTCCCAGGATTACTGACTAAACTACAACTATTGTAGCTGCGAGAAGAGCCACAAAGGATACAAAGTTACAGTAAGGGCCTCCACAGACTAGAGAGATAGTTGTCGATAACTATTTAGATGTCGATCATAAAAAGTTTTCGATAACAAAAAAGCCAGTGTGTGAAGCTAGTCAGTTATCGATAACTAAGTCCCTTAGCTTCACACACTGGCTTTTTTGTTATCGAAAACTTTTTATGATCGACAACGACAACTAAATAGTCATCGACAACTATCTCTCTAGTCTGTGGAGGCCCTAAGAGGCTTCCCTAAACGTTAAAAGATTTATAAGGTCACTAGAACACGGAATTAAAACAAAAAACAAAAAACAATGACTGTGATAAAAAAAAAATGTGTATTAAAGCGGTGGTCGTTGTTCTTTTAATAAAAACAACTGAGAAGCTAACCAGTGTAAGACAAACAATCATATTACCTGTGCATATTGGTAACATGCTGTGAAAACGAGATTCCACCGAGCGATATGGTGTTCAGTTCCACCTGCTTTATGTAAGGTGGGTCGACATCTTTATCAACAGTGTTATTGTTGCTAATTCCGCTGGAACATTTCTCGTGTAACCCGCCTGTTGCTTCAATCAAGTAATCCGATCTAAAAAATCCTAATGAGATTGGCTAAAATAAAAAATGCAGTTGGTTCCAAAATAAAGGATTCATGTATCTCCAAAGAAACATAACACTTTCATAATTAAGATTAGATCAATAATTTTCTGGCGAGGGAAATTATTCAAAATATGCCAATCAGTCTATAACTCTATCACAATTAAACAAATACGAACATAATTCTTCCGGGTAAACTGAACAGGGGGGACTGAACTCCCGGTTCCCGCCCCTTCCGTTGTGGTTCCTGCCTCTTTGTGCTTTTTCTATTGCAAAATATTACGCAATGTTCAAAAAACTATTCCTTTTTTCCCCTGTTCCCAACACCATTGAAATCTCGCTTCCCTTCCTCTCTTCTCCCGCCTCCCGTAGACTTCCCCGACCCATTTACTGCTGAGTTCCCACCCCCTTCCCCCCCCCTCCCCCCCCCCCCCCCCCCCACGCTCTCACAAACAGCGAGATGATGGGCCATTAGGCCGGGACTCAAAGGGGAGGCATGGTTCTATCTAGAAGGCTTGAGGGGTGGAAGCTTCCCCCCAAACAGCCCAGCTTCCCCCACAAAAAAAAGTTGTAATAATTACAGTACATAGATAAATAAATTATCAGACGATAGGTAAGAACTGGAACTTTGCCGCTGTTTATCTCTTTTATTCACTTCTTTGTAATGTATAAATAGTGCAATAACCTTCTCAACCTGATCATGTGATGACTAACAAACAATATAAAATACTACTGTGACACAATATCTCAATGCTGTGTCTCAAAATACACCAGATTGTATCTCAGCACATATCCATTTCAAAACCTTGGCGGAGGGCATACCTCGGGACCCCCATAATAAGCTCGTGGGCTTCGGCCACTCGAAACTTCTCCCCCAAACGAAAAATCCTAGATAGAACCCTGGGAGGGTAATAGGGTTGGAGTTGGGAATAATAGCACTGGTACCTACCTGAGCATTTCCTTGTTCCCAGACTTTCTCATAAATGTCAAAGAGCCTTGATGTGAAGGGGTCAGCGGTTACTGTGCTAAGAGGTGAATAGAAAACAACAAAGGTGAATACATGTAACCGATTTACGACATACTCAGTAAAGGGGCTACAATTATTCCTCCGCAAAAAAGACCCGTACTTTTACGCTAATTTGCTGTTCTCTCAAAATCTCAGGGTAGCTTATGAAAATTTACTGGAGAGCAAGGTCTTGCTTTTTCCGCAAAAATCGCTTCTTTTTTTTCAAATATGCTTTTCAAACTTTATTTAAATGAAATTCCTTTTCTAGTTGACAAACAAAATACAAAGCTGTGGTTTTATCCTTAATACCGAATGTATAGTCGGCTGAGATGGCAATTAAAGATAAAGGACTACTTCTTTGTAAGTAATTTGCTTTTATTTAGTCAAAACCCACGTTTCCTATAGCTCATGGTTTCACTTACGATCGCTCGACTTCGAGCGAAAAATTCACTATTGTTGCAAAGATAATTAGTTTGCTAAAAAAGATATGTGAAAGAAGAGTCTCTCTCGGAATTGTTTCCAAGGTAAAAACCTTATCTGTTCCGTGACGGCCTTATCCACGCGAAATGAAAACAAATACCTGGAATTTTGAATTGCCGCCATTATGTTTGTATGGAAATGAGTGAGCAGGTTGGCGCACGCGCACTCATTTTGCCGCTGTGTCTGTTGCACGGACGTGGCCGAAAAAATTGAACATTTTCAAACTTGATCCAACACCATCCAACATGCTGCAACATATTGCAACAGGGTGGTCAAACGTGTACAACATGTTGTGCGCAACAATGTTGCGAATAATGTTGCGCTATGTTGCGTTGAAATATTGCGTGCATTTGGCCGGGCATTTAGAAAACCAACCGGAAGACAATATTGCCAAACAATGCGCCCCACCCCACGTACCCAGGGGAGTTTTGTCCTCTCCCCAGATTTCGCTCGCCAAATAATCCAAGATGGCGACTTCACGATCGATCGTGACGGCGCGACGATTTCAGCGCAAAAAATAGAGGGACTGTGAACAGTCTACTCCGAATTTGTCCTTTCTGCCATTTAAATGAAGTCGAACATCAGTTCTTTCTTGTCACCTTTAAGATAATTTACGTTTAAACTTTTTTGAAGACACAAATATAAAATATTATCATTTCAATGACCTTCAATGATCTGGACAGTAATTCCAATATTCTTTTTCTTTTTAATAGTGCTGACCTTTTATCTGCAGACTTATGACTGCTTATATCCATATAAATACACGGATTATAGACGGACATTTGTCATTTAATTTAAACTTTGATTATTGCATTTCAATTATAATATACAGTCGAAGCTCTCTTTGCGACCGCTCTTGTAAGCGACCAAGTTCTAGTTACGACCACCATTGTGGTCGAATGAAACCCCGTTTTAATTGTCACTCAAACTCTGTAATTAAAAGCTCTCATAAGCGACCGCTCGCGGCATCCATAAGCGACCGCGACCACTTTTGGAAAATACCAACTGGTCGTTTCCTTTGTTTCTAAGCTCTCGTAAGCGACACTTGTTGTGCTATACATTTATGAGACATTGTATTATTTGTAATCATCTGAATAATCAATAATCAATCTCTGTGGATGCGTTACCTGTATATTGGCTTTCGCACATTTCTTAAGTGGCCATGCAGCCTCCATTTTTTCAGCACGTGGTCACTTATGACGGCCCATTCCCGTAAGCGACTAGCTCTAGTTACGACCACTTTTTCGAATTCCCGAGGTGGTCGCTTACGAGAGCTTCGACTGCATTAGTTTTATTGTATTTTAGGTAATACCGTGTACACATGTAGGAATACTGAACTGCTGTTGTACTGTGCTGTTGTTGTTGATATAAATCATCTTAATTACCTCAAAAGTGCGTTCTTTATAAATTCGTAGTCCTGGCTTACTTTGTGCACAAGCAGGTTAAAATCCATCTGCACTTCTCTCGTAGCAGTGAAAAGCTTCCATGGAAACGGTGAAGGGAACAGAGTGAAAGGAATGAGTTCTGATTCTCCCTTGGAGTCTTTATGAACCAATCCGTGTGCAATGCAGTAATCCTTTCCTTCTCTCTCAAGATATTTGACTTCATCTTGCGAAAACTCGTGCTCACTAACATCTGGAAGGCGGGCCATTTTGAAAGAATACAACTTAATTGATAACCACTGAAAGAAAAATTAAACAAGTTAAACAATCAGTAAACTGGCACCAAAAACATCGCATCGCATCGCAACGATCGCAAGAGTGGTTTCCTACGGAGCCCTGTTAGTGCCATATTGATGATGTATTCTTTTTTCTTTTGGCGAACACTTTCTTACCTTTGGCGCGACTTTTTTTCTCTGGCGCGGCTTTTTTTTTCTGGCGCGACTTTTTTCTCTGGCGCTCATTTGTAGACCGCTACTAGATTTATTGCGGGCTCAAAGTTCGAACACGTGCGGTTGAGCAAGATGGCTGACTCGGCTGACAACGATCTAGAGAAGGCAAGTATTTTATTTAGTGCTGAATACGCCGTATTCGTGAATGAATAGAGAGAATGAATACAGGGAAGGCAGCTCTGCCTGGTGTGGTTTTCGAGGTGTCGAATTTCATAGCATGGTTTTGTTTTTCTAGGTCTAATTTGCACTGTAAACACAGAAAAAAAGCGAAAACTATAAAACTAGCTGCCTTCCCTCTATTCATTCTCTCTATTCATTCACGAATACGGCGTATTCAGCACTAAATAAAATACTTGCCTTCTCTAGATCGTTGTAAGCCGAGTCAGCCATCTTGCTCAACCACACGTGTTCGAACTTTGAGCCCGCAATAAATCTAGTAGCGGTCTACAAATGAGCGCCAGAGAAAAAAGTCGCGCCCAGAGAGAAAAAGTCGCGCCAAAGAGAAAAAGTCGTGCCAGAGAAAAAAGTCGCGCCAAAGGTAAGAAAGTGTTCGCCATAAAGAAAAAAAAAATACATCATCAATATGATGCCTGTACGCGCGCGTGTATGGCACTAACAGGGCTCCGTAGTACGTTTCCAGATGCATATGATCGCAACGATTGCAACGATCGCAGTCGCAACGATCGCATATGGAAACCAGGCTTATGGCTAGACTGTCTAGGCTGTTTACATTCTCTAAACTTTTGGCTGCTCTGCATGGGGACTCTGTAAAGTGAGGAAACGGACGGCGGATGGCAGACGGCGGATGGCAGACGGCGGACGGCGGAAAGCGGACGGCGGAAAGCGGACGGCGGACGGCGGACGGCGGACGGCGGACGGCGGACGGCGGACGGCGGACGGCGGACGGCGGACGGCGGGACGGCGGAAAATAGAAAAATAACAAAATAATAATAATTAAAATAAGTAAACAAAAAATAATAAATGCCGAATTAGTGAGAACTAGAGCAATGCATATGGTACAAATAAATATAATTGTGCGTTGACATTACTCGTGCGAGACATGCATCAAGCCATCGACAAATCGAGAATAACTTTCATCAATCGTGAACGGTTGCGTTAATATTCCTTTCAAACTTCCAAATTTAACTCGAATATTGTAATAATTCAACCGTAGCTTTATACATTCGAATATCGAATGTTGATTATATCTCTTTCCATCCCCGTGAGCCGAGGTGCTAGTACTCTGGCCGAAACAAGGTGGAAATTTAAGAGATTTGACGAAAAAGACTGCGATGGCTTTTCATTCAACCAGTAAACCATGCAGTTGACAGCTAAAGCCCCCGACACACACGGGCCGTGGAAAGAGATATAATCAACATTCGATATTCGAATGTATAAAGCTACGCTTGAATTATTACAATATTCGAGTTAAACTTGGAAGTTTGAAAGGAATATTACGCAATCCGTTCGCGATTGATAAAAGTTATTCTCGATTTGTCGATGGCTTGATGCATATCTCGCATGAGTAATATCAACGCACAATTATATTTATTTGTACCATATGCATTGCTTTAGTTCTCATTAATTCGGCATTTATTATTTTTTGTTTATTTATTTTAATTATTATTTCTTATTATTATTTTTTTCTATTTTCCGCCGTCCGCCGTCCGCTTTCCACCGTCCGCTTTCCACCGTCCGCTTTCCACCGTCCGCTTTCCACCGTCCGCCGTCCGCCATCAGCCGTCCGTTTCCTCACTTTACAGAGTCCCCCTGAGGCTTCACTCCCGATCGCGAGCGCAGGCTTCTCATTATCAAGAGAGATGAATAACTATAAAGAACTTTATAGACCTCTGACAATAGTCAATTGAAAGCAAGAGGCCGTGGTATCGTTATCATCGCAAGGGTGGCTAGCGAGGAAAGTATGAAACTGATGAATAACAGGTCTAACACACAGGAATAACATGATTTGCATAAACGACATGGCACGAGGTCGGTAAATCGTGTAAATGTCACGCGATATCTTAACCTCTATAAAACTAAAGTAAAGGCCGTGGCGTACGAGGAAACATTGTTGCGGAAACATTGTTACGGACGCAAATGTATTTGTTGCGGACGCAAATTTTGCGTCCGAGACGCAAAAAATGTTTCTGAATTCTTTCAGAAACATTTTGTGTCCGTAACAAATGTTTCCCCGTTTGCTCGCCGAAACATTTGCGTCCGCAACAATGTTTCCGCAACAATGTTTCCTCGTTTGCCACGGCCTTAATGACGCTCAAACTTAGAAATTCTACTTATTTTACAGTATCCACAGTGGCCGATAGCTTTAATTTTCTATCGGTAAAGCCCGGGCGAAACGACAACGAGAGTCAAGGAGAGTTGAGGGATCTAGGGACGAGAGTATCTTGACGACGACGACTTCATCAAGCTGAACAACTGTGCCCATTGTCGCCGCCATCGAGACATTTTTGTTTTAAATCTATAAAGCTAATCTACGAAATAGAAAAGGTCTTTTAAAAGGGGAAACAATATTTTGCGAAAATAAATCACAAATTCAACTTACGTTGTTACCAGCGATGAAATTAGCAAATGTGGTATCGGTTGTGTTCCCACAAGAAACTTATGCAAAACGCTGACTGTCTTGACTAAGTCGTTTTAGATCGCCTTTCACGGCCGGGAAAATAAAACGGTCATTTCACGCAAAGTCCAGTTCACGATATTCCACGTAATACGAGCGGTAATAGTTTCAATTCTTAATTCTCATTTCACGTATATCACGGCTCACGGCTATTTAGATCACATGTCACGAGAAAATAAACAATATTTTTACATTTACCCCCAAAAACTTGCAAAAAAAGAACTCGACCAATATTTCCCAATACGGACCGAACAAGCTAGTTCAATAAAGTTTTTATTATAATGGCTTTTTTAAAAACTTACTGACAAAATAATGCAGCCATTTTCGGCTAAAGCGCGCGCGCCAAAGCTAAGCATATTCTTGCATTTTTCAGGCCACTTTGCGAAAGTTTAACCAAAATTGTCCGCCAGACATGAGGAAAAATGTTTCTACTTAATAGAAAACAGTTTTCTTTTGTTCAAAGTTTCATAAAAGAATTCGGCGAAATGAGTTCGTGAGCGGTCCATCTTTGCGGTCCGTATTGCAAAATTCGGACCGCTCAGGGAACCAATCAGAATGCTCCTTTTCGTCGTGGACCAGTTTGCCATATAATAAATATAGGTTATTGGCCGGCCGGGAGGTCCGTATTGAGAAAAACTGTGCCCGTGGTCTTGCCCGTACTCAAGACCAAGGCACAGTTTTTCTCAACACGGACCGACCTAGGCCGGCAAATAACCTTTTTATTTGTTTCGTACTTCGTTTGAAATTGATAAAGAAATATTGAAATCTCAGGCTTGTTTTGCAAAATCTGTTTTTCACGCGCGCTAGTACATGTAGCTCAGCAGAAGACTACCGAAGAAATAGCCCAAGTAACAAGAAACTCAGACGATTAATTTTTACACCACAAATATGTAATTACAGAAATGGAGACTAGAGCGGCATTTCATCACAAAAGCAGCTGAAACGAGAAGCTATTTCCATTTTCACAAAAACCATTCAAAGCCGCTTTCAAATTCTACGACAATCTTCAGCAATCTTCCATACTCTTGCCGTAAACAAATATCACGAAAAGCATTTTTCGAACAAAACTGTTCCCAGTTACAGTCTTTACGTATACTACAATTTTATTTCACATGTTAAATCTAATTTTTCCATTCGGTGGCAATTTGCAGTTTTCATTTTATGCGAAACCCTGACAAACTTCGCTTGCATTAGCTCTTTCAAAGCCGACGGCATAAAATTGATACGTGCCGAGAATTATAAACGGGAATACCGGTAGCCACAAAGTTATTTCTTGAATGAAAATTAACGGAAGATTTGTTTAGGAAAACAGAGAAACGAAAAGCAAACAATTAAAACGAAGGAATCGAGTCTAAACACGGTGAATTGTAATTTAAAACCCGCAAGTTTAAACGTCAAACTGATTTCCAAAAACGAACAACAAACTTGACTAAAACTAAATTCTGTCGGTTAAAATCAAATGACTACTCGCCTTTTTGAAGAAATGCAAGTTCTTTAATTCCGCTGCGTAGTTCTCCATTCACTTGACAACGATAAGAGAGCAAAATAATGCGAGATTTTAAAAACTTCTTTGTACCGACCTTCGCGCGTTGCTGAAATGGTCCAAGCAAGGCGCTAAAATGTTGGTTACCGTGACCGTGGTCAGAGATAGGAGAATACTGCCCGCTCCCGGAACCAATAAGATTCCAGGATTTGCAGGATACCGCCCGCTCGCGCACTGAGAAAAAAAAATAGATGTTATTGAACTAGCGTGAGGTCCGAATTGGGAAAATATTGGTCTCGTTCTTTTTTGCAAGTTTATGGACCGAGCCGAAGGCGAGGTCCATAAACTTGCAAAAAAGAACGAGACCAATACTTCCCAATACGGACCGAACAAGCTACAACGTAGTTCAATAAAGTTTTTATTATAATGTGTAAAACAACAAAAATGCAAGCAATGAAACGTTTCGTACATTTATTTATTCCATATTAAAATATGAAAGGAAACTGGGTTTTTGGTGTCGGGAATATAACATTATGAAATATAATATTGGGACATTTTAAAAAAGACTTCTAGGTTTGCCCTTAACTTATCAATTTATGCTTCTTATTTAGAATATTAATTTGATGGTGATCAAATGATACTTTCTCCTGGTATGATTTTGGTACTCGGCAGATGTTGTGTTTGTGTGTTCCGAAAAATATGTACTAATGTGTTTGTTTTCACTATTGACTAATGGACTTATTCAGAAATTATTAAAGTTCATTACTGTTCTGGAAATTATTTATGTTATACTTTCGGCTGTTTTTAGTGTTACAATCTAGCATTCTTGCTAAGATCATACCAGTTGATTTATCCGTGAAACTCGAGCTGATTCGTATTCCTCTGAGCCTTATTATTTGCTAAAAATATTCTTAGTCCCACAACCTTGTTTACCATTATTTTGATTGGACCCCGTAGGTGTCTCGTCAAGATAATGTCAGAAAAACAAAGTCAGGTTTTTCTAAGCGCTCTTCCTGTAAATAGTAGTTTTATCCTTATTCTACCGCTTTATTTTTCAGTGAAAATATATCCATTTAAGCAACTTTTTCGGACGTTAAAGTGGTGTTGCTTAATTGCTTTCGGATCTCGTTCACACTTCGCACAAAGGTGAAAACTCTTTTCAAAGTAATGTTGACTCAGTGGAAAATGTTTCAGCTCGAGACCACGTACTAGTTAATGATATGGAAAAGGGCGGTACTTCAGGGCCGACCCACGAAACTAAAATTTATGCAACCTTTTACTTGTAACGACGATTGTGCAAAATCTTTAACAACAACTTTTATTTGTGAACTTACTATAACTCTTAAATTTGAATCGATAAGAATGAAGCTTGTAATTTTTATATTTCTCCTGTTGTTTTGTTTTTGATGGATACTTTGGGAACGATGGTAAAATTCATCGGAAAAGAACATTTTGACAATGTTTACTAGCTCGGAGGAAACTATGCTAATAGTTTTCTGCGCAAGCGTACTTACGTTTTACTAGAGCCACATGAGACTCTTACGTAAGCCTAAACTAAGATTGAGCGTCAGTCTGGCAAAAGATTGACAGTTTCCAAGTATCCACATATAAGCAACGCGAGAAAAGTTTTAGATCAGAGAGTTGAGACCTGTAACCAAGAGAGTATTATTAAACTGTGGAAACAAAAACAAGTCTATTGTGAGTTCTACGTAAAAGAGGGAAGCGAGCTAATCCTCCTGAAACTTCTCTCTTTACAAATGGCTTTTTAACTGAAAATTGCTGATAAATTAATGCAACCATACTCGCCTAACGCGCGCTCCAAAGCTAAGCATATTCTGGCATTTTTCAGGCCACTTTTCGAAAAGTTTAACCAAAATTGTACGCCAGACATAAGGAAAAATGTTTCTACTTAATAGAAAACAGTTTTCTTTTGTTCAATGTTTCATAAAAGGAATTCGGCGAAATGAGTTCGTGAGCGGTCCATCTTAGCGGTCCGTATGGCAAAATTCGGACCGCTCAGGGAACCAATCAGAATTCTCCTTTTCGTCGTGGACCAGTTTGCCATATAATAAACGTATTTACGTTATTATCGTTATCAACGTATCGTTACTGCTAGTTTAAAATATAAAGTAGAGCGACCATGACTATTTCCAGTTAGATATAGAAATAGAAATTTCTAATAGAAATTGAAGTGCAGCGGGTGGAAATTGATAAACAGGAATTATGAACATATAACTGCCTGATCCCCCACAAACCTATACGTGGCTAATGTCAAATACAACAAGCTAAATAATAAATATTGAGCGCAAAACAAATATATCTATTCACCGTTTGGAAGAACTGAATGCAAACGATGAATTCCCTTCGCCCGTTTCGACATGTACAGTACAGTCCAAGTCCCTGAGAATTCTATCTGAAATATTATCTGAGTTTGTCGAGAACTAGAACGAGTCTCGTGAAGGTGATTTTCAAAATTATTCAGATTTACAAGCTTTGTGATTTTGCAAACAACTTGGACAATACTGAATAATAAATTGCACATAATTAGACCTGGGTGAATTAACCAATCAAATGAGACCATTGGTCATCCATTGGGATTTGTGATTGGCAGGCTGAACACCTCAGCCTCGACTTATAGGCTCGCCCCATGTTTAAACACGGGAGATGACACCAAATATGGCATATAGCATTGTTGATCCACGTTCACTAGTACACCAAATATGGATTATAAAAAAAACACATGAGCAGGACAGTTCACATGTTCATTGCCGAAATATAGCTCGGCAACAATGCCCGCGCCCGCGAATTTTGGGGGGTATAAAACGCAATCGCCAGTCAGCGGCCAAGAAATATTTCTCAACCACGATTAGAGTTACACCCAGCTCACTTCGCTGGTGCTCGTTCGCTGGCCGCCAATATCTAACTTCTTTTCTACGCGTCTGACATCAAACCATAGTCCCTCCAGGGACTATATGCTCAAACCAAGGATGGACTAAGCCATTGAAATTTAAAACGTACAATTTTGAACGCTAATAAGCTTAAGTTCTTTCAAGGTATAAAGCATAAGCTTACTTACAGCATTGCTTGACGTCTTTTCCAAAGCTTTTCTTCCCGGGTTTTCTTTTGATTCATTCTGTTCATTTCAGTGTGCCGCGGCCGAAGTAAAGCCCCTTCCACACGAGCAAGTTTTCCTTGACAAATTTTCCTTGACAAGTTTTCCTTGCTCGTGTGGATAAACAACAAATTTCATTTGACAAGTTTTTCCTTGACAAATTTTATTTGCTCGTGTGGACGATAAACAATTTTTCTTTGACAATTTTTCTTTGTAACAACAATAATATTGTACAGCGGATTATCGTCTTTAATAGGATCCAGGTCGCGAGCAACAAGATAAGGCCGTTGGGCACCAGGAATTCCTTGTCAAGTTTTCCTTGTTGCACGTCCACACGAACAAGTTTTGCAACTTGGCAATTTTTTCCTTGACAAGTGTCCTTGTTCAAAAACTGGCACGCTTGTTTTTGAACAAGGACACTTGTCAAGGAAAAAAATGCCAAATTTCCCTTTCCACACGAGCAAGGAAAACTTGTCAAGGAAAAATTGCCAAGTTGCAAAACTTGCTCGTGTAGAAGGGGCTTAAAAGTGTTCATCATTCTTCAATAAGCTTATGTAGCTTTTGCTACTTGTCGGAGTTCTTATAATTACTGACAAAACCCGTAAAGGTCTACAAATAACGTTTCCCCATTTAAAATGGAAAAACTACTACCACGAGGATACTGAATATAAAGTTTGTGACAGAATCTTTAGCTTGATTCTTATTCGTTCGTTTGCTCCTGACAGCCGGTCCTGACAGTTGACGTTGAATGGCTTTCTCGAGCGCTGTTGTATTAAAGTATTTAAAAATAATTCCTTTTCCTTAAAAGGCTATGCGATTCAAGAAAAATTCAGTGCCTGACTCGTGAATTCCACGTTCAATTTCACTTGAAAAACCGATATCGCACTCATCGCTTCGCGATTCGTGCGATATCAGTTTTTCACGTGAAATTTAACGTGGAATTCCCTCGTCAGGCAATTAATTTTTCTATAATATACCTCGTGGGAATGGTGAGCATGCGCAGTATGACCGCTGTTGAAAAAAACCATTTTGAGCATATTGCGTATATTGCGTATTTTACAGATTGACATGGTGTATATTGCGTTTATAACATAGAGGGCAAAATTACTGAATGCTGATTGGCTGAGACAGAGGGCATTTTTCATTAATTTTGGTTTGCCCGGGGCAAAATTACTTGATCCTAATTGGACGAGCGGCAAAATTCCTCGCTCCTAATTGGCTGAGCGCGCTGCACTTAGTTGGCTTCTTGACGGCGGATTTTGAGCAGAATTTTCAAAAACAGCGCTCGCTTGTACGTCGCTTCGGAGTTTGACTTCAGTTTCCCGAGTTTAATATTTGATGAAAAAGGAATGGAAACCGTTTGATAGCTTGAAACGAAATTCCGAAAGCTGAATCTCAGTGTTTCACTCGAAACAACAGAAGATTATTTCCGTTGAAAACTAGAAAACATCAGCGAGACACTTGGCAAGTTTGAAACGAAATTCATTCATGGCGGCCAACTGACTTCTTCGCTTTTCTTCTGTTATACGGGCTTCATCATGTGCAACCCAGAGTAAAGAGCACAGAGTTTGTTCAAAGAAAGAAGAAGGCCGACAAATTGAACAGGAGAAATTACCTCTACAAGTTTGTTTGGAGTCGTCGTTTGCTGTTTTATCGATGTAGGATTGACATGTAAAGCAGCTCGCAGCGGAAAGCTTCAAAACATACAAACAGGTGAATAAAATTACTTTTACTTGGCTTGAGTGTAAGCTTGTTATTTTTTTATTTTCACGACTTACATAACGTTATCCTGTGATTCTGTGTGATTTTAGGAAGGAATATTTTCGTTCCGCCGGCTGAATTTAGCTTCGCGCCTTGAATGTTTTCCGAAAATTTTTCCCTCTATGTCATAAACAAGTAATCGCATGTTTCCTCGTAAAATTAAGGATTAATATCACTTGTGTTTTCAGAAGTTGCAGAAATTGCCCTCGTCGCTGCGCGCGACTCGGGCAATGTCTGCAACTTCTGAAAACACGCGTGATATTAATCCTTAATTTTACTCGGCCCCATGCGATTACCTATACATATTGCGTACATTGCGTTGCGTTGCGTATTTTAAAACAAGCCTAAGTGAACACACTGAACACTTTGCATCGCTGTGAGGCATGAACAATTCATATTGTACCGCAGACAAACTTGGGAATTTGCTATTTGTTAAAAAAAGTTAGCAAATGTTAATATTTGTGAGTATAAACCAACAGAAACTCGACTGGAATTTGTTTGGTCAAGATAAAACGCAAGTATAAAAAATATTTGAAGGATAATAAACACAATAATCTCCTTCTGGCTTTAAAATATGCTGCTTAATTAACAATTATTCACCGAAGGCGAAGAGAATATTCACTGAGCCTGAGGCGAATAATTGTTTTAGTATAATTTTCAGAGGTGAATATCAAGAACTACAAAATTACGAGCTAAAACACGAAAAACAACACACGTAAGTGCTCGCCATGTTACCATAGTTACATCGTTTACACATCAAATTAAAACAACACTACGAAAAACACATTAATCGGGTAGGCTTTGTTTAATCGTTGCTGATTTTATGAGCAGCTGAATTTATCGTTCTGAACTAAGTAGCTTAGGTCTGAAGAGAAGCAAATTTTAAAATTTCTGTCACTCCATCCGACACAAACACGGCCTCCCTGGTTGGCCATCACCAAAACCGTTGTTTACGAGTTTTAAATGCGTTAAAATCATTTCTTGAAAAGATGTTCCGTCCAAACGCCTTGGTAGTAATTTACCAAAATTCCCAATGCTTTGAGTATCCCGTACTTGGAGTGATGTCTTTAGAATAAACGAAAATTTCATTCAAAAACGAGTCGCCATGTTTACTTGCCGGCACAAGAAATGTGGCTTAGCTTAGCAGCCACGCCTTGAAATCCCACATTCACCGCCTAGCGCGATGAATATTCTCATTTTCACCTCTGAAAATTATACTAAATGTCCTTCGACATAGCTCACAGTTTTCGCAGTGGAACATTTTAACTGGACTCCTAACAGTAACTGCATGTTTCTAACATGCTAATAAACTGGTTCCAGCGGTTGAAAATCAGGTAAACATCAAAAATCATCACAGACCCCGTGGTTTTCCCACAGACCCCTGCACCCCGTGTTTTCCACAAAGCCCGGCACCCCGTGTATTTCACACGGACCCCGTCACCTCGGCACCCACACCCCGTCTATTCTACAATACCCCCAAACATGAACCTGCTCGCAGGCTCGGATTTCTCGGGAATTCTCGTCCATTCTCGAGACTATAAATAAAATATTTTTAAGTGCCATAATTCCAACTCAAACGATAAAAGCTGCAAATATATAATTAGTGAAGGTCCGATAGTTACAATAAACAAACAAAGTGGCCCATAAATTATTAGAGAAGCTAAAAGAAAGCCGAAATACAACTGGACCGTACCCGTTTCCTGTAATAATGACGCGCCATTTGGTTTTAGAATAAATATTTGTAGTTGTGGCATTAATTGCGCAATTTCAACCCAAGTCTCAAACTTAAATATAACTTCTCTTCTACACATTTGATTTATTTTATTGAAATCTAGTAAAATGTGGCAGAATATTTTTAGGCTATGGTTTTGCGCGAATTGCATTGAACGCGCGTATCTTGGTGAACAAATCTTGCATACAGGAGATGAACAAATTATTATATTAAAGCTTCGCACGGTGTTATGGCGTTTATATAGCATTGACAGACATGTTCGATCGTTCTAAACGCTTTCAAGATAAATGTCATATGTGATACTCTTATTGGAGGCCCAAGACCATGGGAAAGAAATATATAATTGAGCAATGAACCGTCACGTTAACAGTAACAGTAACATTTTTATTTTTATTTATAGTTTACTTCCACGCTTGTTTAATACATTACTTTACAAGGCTTATTAAAAATAACATATGCCGTTTTCGAACCATTTATTTTCAATTTTATACTGTAGCAATAAGATCACTCCTGGAGAACAAACCTGGAGTTTGTTTGTGCTTCTACCGTTAATTTTACGTCTGCGGATGAAATCCTTATGTGCGACCATTTAAATAAAACATATTGAGCGGTACGTTCATGTGGACTCTGACATTAAAATTATATGTTGCACAGTTGTTGTAACTTTTTAATAACTCAGTTTGTGAATGGAACCCTAGTGTGTGACAATTCAAATTAAGCAGTATTTTCAAGGTGGTTCTAATTTTAAGTCTGTGGATCCTAATGCGGGACAGTTCAAATACGAGCTAAATATTGAGCAGTACTTTCACGTGGTTCTGCCGTTTATTATGCTGTACAATGGCTAGTGTGTGAATATTCAAATGAAAGCTATTGAAAGCTGATGAACGCTATTGAGCAGTACTTTTATTATGCTGTACAAGGTGGGTTCTACCTTTCTAGTCTGTGAATGAAAACCCTGGTGTGTGATCATTCGTATGAAAGCTATTGAGCAGTAATTTCATGTGGTACTGTTTAATTATGCTGTACAAAGTGGTGTTATCTTTTAAAGTTTGCGAATGAAACCCTGATTTGGGACCATTCAAATGAAAGCTATTGAGTAGTATTTTCTGTTTGTCTGTGCTTTTTTTCGATATGTTTAAAAATGATTAAATAGTATTTTAATATTAAAATAATGATTGTATAATATTTGTGTATTCACGTTCATCAATAAAAATAGACTATATCGTAAAACAATAAATAGAAATAAACTACGATAAAAATAAAGTCATTAGTTCTTAAAAAGCTTGTGTTTGATAACTAAAAGCTCAAAGTTCAAATACAATTTACTTCCGCTTTACTTGACAATTAAGTCGAGTAGTCTAATTGTTTTACGGCAGAAACTTTCCTTGATAATTCTGTCACAATAAAATTTAATTTCCAACATAAATGAAAAGGACCTGAAAAGGGAAACTAATTGAAGTACCTAAATTACACCGGAAAACGCGCGCGATCGTGGACTATCGGCGATTAGTAGAAACTTGTCGTGTTCTATTGCAAATCCGCCAATTTGATTGGCTGTGCCATCGTTTTCTATTTAACAAATAGATTCCATGTTGCCGTGCGTCTGTTCAGTAATAGATCACAGATGACGTCAAAATGTGGTAAGAACAAAAAAGTGGCCAACGAGCCGCTGCGGCGAGTTGGTCACTGATGTTCTTACCACATTTTGACGTCTTCTGTGATCTATTACTGAACAGACCCACGGCAACATGGAATCTATTTGTTTTATATAATTTTGGAGATATTCGCTTCGGATTTTCACTTGAATGTACGCTAAATAAGCCGATAAAAATTATGTCAACAAACATCGAGTTTAGGCCACAGTGTTTTCATGCACTCAAATAAAACTTTGTGAAAACTAAACGGCTTAAAATAAACTACAGCTCAACTCAGAAAATGTTTCGAAAAGCAAATATTTAGAGACTAACCTCTATTCCGTCCTGATATGAGGAAAAACAATCTGAATTATTCCAGTCCAAATCCCGTTGCAAGTCGCTTCACGGCGAACAAATATCCCGCTAAATTTCTCAGATTCTGTTTACAATGAGCTAAAAGTCCATCATATTTTCCTCCAAGTTCTAGCCAAGCTTGAACATATCGTATCAATTGAAGTACATGAAATTTCCTACGGAATATTTCCAGTTTGACGAAAATATTTCTCTGTTTTGAGCGAAGGATTTGTTGGAGCAGGCAGGGGGCCCGCGCGTTTTCCCGCCTTCGTGACGTCATTCGTGCGTCTGTTCTCTAATAGATAACAGTTCTAAACCAATCACGGCGCGAGTTTTACACAGTGAATTATATAATCGCCGATAGACAACGCTCGCGCGCGCGTTGCCATCCTCAGGATTCAACAATACTCTTTTGATGTAAGTTGGAAAAATTACATAAAATATAATGTTTGTGCCATAGAACAAGTAAAGTTTCTACTAAAACGATTAGACTACTCACGCCCTCGTTTTCTGCGAGCGAATAGTCAACGAGGCGTAACTCGAGCTCGTAGTCTAATTGTTCAATAGTCATCGATGGCCTTAGCTGGCCAATCAAATTCATGGATTACCAATAGACCGCGGCAAGCTTCTATTAATCAAAGAAGTTAAGGTCGAGTTTGCAACCGTCTTTTGCTATTGGCTTTCCAAAAGTAAATATGGACTGTCAAAAGCGGCCCTTCCAGCGAACACCCCGCCATCCGCGTGCTCGGTTGTTTTTGTCCTGACTAGTAGTTTTTGAGCAGTACTTCATCTCCGCAACTGAAACAAAATTTACACTTGAATCAATTTAAGATCCGTAATGTTTGTAGATTTTTATCAGATATCAGACTTCTTAAAGCTATCACGTTGGTTATATTTACCCTTCCTATAAACTAGATATTAGGGAAACAGCTTGAATTTGCGCTTTAATATTTACTGATCATTTATAAGACAAAATTATCTTAGATTCGGAAATTCGTTCCATTCAACAAATTTTAATACTCCTAGTCGATTTAAATGGGGCGTCAAAATTGTTTCATGTGGCTCTTAATTATACTAGACCAATTATTCTAGAACGTCCTGTCGGTGAACAAGTTTTGATCCCTGCTGGGTTAAATAACGTACGCGTACCTGATAAAAATACCCACAATGCCAAGCTCAGGAATGACGTCAACAGGGTGCATACTTGTGGACTCCTGTCGAACTATAACGTTTCTGTTGAATTCAGGTTGGATACGATCCATCAGTATATACTGAGTCCTATTTTGAGAGTTGTTAAGTAACGTGCGACGGATGTCTTCACCGTAGATGTTATTTCCTGTGTAGAAGAAGAAAATATATAAGAAAAAAATAGCTACAGGCAACTACACTGAGGAATGCTTTCAAATTGTGCTGCAGCTCACAAGCATCCAAAGTAGTTCAAAGTATGCAGTTTAATATTGACTAGTACCTGTTAAGTTTATTAGTAGTTATAATAAAGTGTCAATATAACACGCGCTGTGATTGGTTTAAACAGCGTGCTTTATGAGAGTACAAAGCACGGAGCTCATGAATGCTTACGCAATCCGCAGAGTTGAAGATCGAGTTTGGTACGAAAATAAACATCTCTGTGTTAACAACCTCGGAGGAATGATGAAGGAAATTTCCAAATTGTCTTCACCATAGTGTTCGTGCAACTGCGATCACTGGTCTCCATCTCGCAGCATCTCGGCACGATCTCTGGTCATCGCAGCGAAGCAAGCCTGAAGAGTTACAACGCTCGTCATTTTAGCGATCAGTTGAAAGCTTGCTTGAATATCCTCTCCGATGCTCTGAGTGGAAGGCCAAAACAGTCCAGTCTTTCTAACATTGCCACCAGTTCGGGCAATCCTCCTCTTGCTGCCGTAAATACAAGCGACGATCTTCATTCACAAAACATAGCGCAGCAGTTTGTGAAGTTTCAACCGCAAGATTTAAGCAGTTTGTTTTCCAATTGTCATGTTGGAAACTTCCAGGTTTTCATGGGCCACAATTCGGCCGTATTTCATTGAAAAAGTTCAGATTTTTAGCTTTTTTAAGGACTGAAAAGTGAACATTGAAGCACTCGTTTTGCATTCGAATTGAGTTCTTGCTCATTTCAGTTTTTGATGTTTTGACAGCTTTTGTCTCGTTGACCAATCAAATCATTTGAAGCATTCTTACAAGCGCTGTGATTGGCTCGAATTAGCGTGCTTTATCAGAGTCCAAAGCACGGGTGCTGACGACGTTCAGTTTGTTCTCGATGTAAAATGGAATGTTTGTTTCGGAAAATAAAGGTACAATTGTGAGGAAATCATGGATTTTGTTATCATAAAACAAATAAATAAGCCTCAACTGTGCTCTGTTCTGTTATAAAGCACTCAGGAAGCGGCGGACTCAAGAAGTAGGGAGAAACACTCGCCTATATATCGGCTCGCTCGCGCCGCTTCCTGCGTGCTTTATAACAGAACAGAGCACAGTTGAGGCTTATTTATTTGTTAATTAAATTGATTTTTTTCGGTCTCAAAATGGCAAGAAAATCGATCTCGAGCGTTTATCGTAGTCGAGCTCTATCTACCAAAACGGTTGAGTTGAGTAGCGCTGTTCTATAATTAGCCATCGTTTTTGTCTTGTGTATATCTAACAGCAAGCTGCTTTCTGTACATAATTTCCCGTACAATTCTTAAAATTATTGGAAAACTATACTTGTAGATGCGAGTATTTTCTTTCTTGTGAGATATCTCACTGAGGAAATAAACAGTTTGGAATGTTTGACCGAGAACATATTGAATTAAGAGTTTAAAATTAACTAGATTTTGAAATAAATGACAGCGGTTATTTTCCATTCTTTCAGCTTTAAATCTAATTCATGTCTAATGTTTTGTTTTTTACATACCTCCCCCTTCCCTCTGAGGCTTCAGCACGCATTTCTCTACCATCTTAAGACAACACTCCATATTGTGGTCTCCTTCTGGTCCCTGAGAAATTACAAGGACATTTTACTTATGACGCAAAAGAATACCTGACTTAGCTTCCAACAGTTAATAACGAAGAAGAAAATACAACAAACACTCTGAAAATTGACTCGACAACCTTACTGTCGCTCCGGACGATACGATTTTTGCCTGTCTTATGTCACATGCTTACGTCACATGCTTACTACGTACGACATGCTAGCTACGACACAAACTCTGACAAACTGTTTCGTCAAAATCAAACCTACAACTTGCTTACGATTTTCGCAACAACGTAGTGGGCATGTAAATGAGAGCATACGATGTGCTTACTTTGGTATAATCGTAAGCAAGATCCTTAAGTTACCAGGTAACAACTCTACCGACAATATAGTTTGAAAACTACTAGGTTAAAAAGGGATAGAATATTCATCTGCATGGATAGCTTGAGACGTATTTAAGACCACGCTCAAATAAAAGTGTACCATGCAACGGAGCCAAATTACCCGCATCAAAGATATTGGAATGTTAGATTTTTGGAAATAAATTAATCTGGCAGTTCCAAACAGCAGATCTTCTTTCGGAAGAATGACCAGTCAGAGTATATCCAAGAGAGATAAACTCACATGGGTTTTAGACAGCGAGCAACCGGATGATAATAACCACAATCCGGCGCAAAGCATGAGCTCGGGCCTTTAAAACAGAACAAAACGTTGTTCCAAAAGCCTAGTGGCTTATCTGGCCGGTTTCCATAGCATGAAGTGACTAGGAGTATCGCTACTCCCCTGGATGGGATGCTAGTCCATCGCAGGTCCAGTCGCAGGTAAAAGGGTAGATCGGCTTTGCTGGGACGCCATGTCCTATTTTCTGTTTACCCACCATTGGCGAATTAAGTAAATAAATAAATATAAATAAATAAACCTCCAGCATTTTTTTCAGGTTTCCCTGGCAATTCGCCGGTTCTCCTGGGTGAAGAAAGGCAATGCGAGAGTTAAGGATCTCACCAAAGAACACAACACAATGCCGGACACCGGCCAGGGCTCGAACCTGGACCTCTCAATTTGGCCACCGTGCCGCCTCGACGTGAGATGTGCATGATGACTATCTTTGTGCCACTGCCCCAGGAACACCCAGGAAGACTTAAGTGAAAATCCCTTATGTTGTAAGACTATAAAAGAAGCCTTTCATAAAATTTAGAAACGTTTTAATTTTCTGGATTCACCATTTAGAGGTCATAAATTGGAATGGAAAAAATTACATCCAAGAGAGAAGTGTTAATTCTCCTAATTTAACAATTAAGGTGGCCCGCGGTTATTTATTGGAGCGGAGGTTCCCTTTTAAAACTACTTTTCGGCAGGAAAGCGTCAACTGATTTCTGTAATTTTTGGTATTCAAAATAAGGAATCTTTATATTTTAGAAGGCTTTTAATTTTAGGGCAAACGAAATTTAAGATTTAGAGATACAAGCGCTATTCAGTAGAAAACCTTGTTTTTTACGAAATCGCGAATATTTTCATAAAACGAAGATAGATTTTTTTCTTATTACGTTCAATAAGTTCCAAGACTTCAATGTTTACTATGAGCAAGTTTCCACAAAAACGGCTGCATAGAAATTGCTGCTGAATTTTAGCTTCAAAATAATATGCTTGTGTATTTGCTTCATCTGTTGCAAGAACGCTTCAATAATGCTAATATCGCACCTATTATTAGAAAGCTCGATACCACCTAAACCTTTGCTGAATAATCGGAAAAGATCGGAAATAACCAGTAAAAGTTATAAGCAAATGAAGAACAAGATGTTTATAGTGCGTAATTTGTGAATTTCAAAATATTCACGTTTGTTTGACTTGTGAAAAAACTACCGATTTGTTTTCCGTAATTTTTAAGTATGATAAAATCCAGCATATATAAAAACAGCCTCGCCTAGTTTTGGGCGTGTAGCCTCGACGAAGCTCGGCGAATTAAGTCGTCAAGTTGGCTACTTCATGTCCTCCATTTTACCAATGCTTTGAAAATCCCTCGTCTTCCGTAAATTATTCAAATATGCCGCGTTGTGGGATTTTCACTTGGGAATTTTACGGATCATCGAAAATTTCCTTGGAATGTCATTGATCGTTCATTATCATTTAAATTTTCGATGATCCGTAAAATTCCCAATAAATTCCAGAACGCGGCAAGTTTGAATAATTTACGGAACACGAGGGGTTTTCCTAGCATTTGTAAAATGGAAGACATGAAGTAGCTAAATTGACGAGCCAAATTCTCCGAGCTTCATCGACGCTACACGCCTGAAACAAGGTTAGGCCGTTTGTATATATGCTGTATTTTATCATACTTAGAAATAAGCGAAAACAAATCGGTAGTTTTTTCAAAAGTCGAACAAACTTGAATATCTTGAAATTCACAAATTACGCACATAAACATATTGTTCTTCATTCGCTTATAGCTTTTCCTTCGAGTTTCCGATCTTTTCCGATTATTCAGCAAAGTTTTAGATAACATTAAACTTTCCAATGATAGGTGCGATATAATAATTATTTTAGCGTTCTTGCAACAGCTGAAGAAAATACACAAGCATATCATTTTGAAGCGAAAATTAAGCAGTGAACTGTGTAGCAATTTCTGTGCAGCCGTTTTTGTGGAAACTTGCTCACAGTAAACCTTGAAGTCTTGGAACTTATTGAACGTAATTAGAAAAAAATCTATCTTCGTTTTATGAAAATATTCGCGTTTTTTTTTTTAAACAAGGTATTTTAATAACGCTTGTATCTCTTAATCGGTTATTTTGATTGCCTTAAAATTAAAAGCCTTCAATAATTTGAAGATTTCTTGTTTAGATTACCAAAAATTACAGAAATCGGTTAACGCTTTCATGCCGGAAATTAGTTTTAAAAAGGGAGCCTCCGCTCCAATGAATAACCGCGGGCCACCTTAACAACAGTTACCAGGTCAAGAGTATACAATCCAGTGAAAGTTCTTCGTACTCTGTCCACTGACTCTTTGTCGGGTAGGAACCTGGAAAATGTAATGTTACTTTCTCAAGAAAACAATTATTTAACGCTCATCTTCGTGATACAAGCAAAGTTAGTAACGAGATCCGTTCACTCTAAGAACTGTTGATGGACTGACGTCGCCATCGCAGAGCTGCTGAAGTCAGTCTTCTCTCCCGGTTCAATAAAAACAGTGTAGTGTGATCATGAGCAGTATTAATTCTTAGTAAGGCCTAGGTTTTGTGAAAGACAAGTTACGATGTATGGCAAACAATTCTAATTATTAATCTGTTATATTATATGAAGCTATTTTGATCAGTCTTATCTTGTCCCACTGCACATTGATGTACAAACTAAGTTGACTCATGGACGATGACTTGAGAGATTCCAGATGAAAGCTCTTTGTTATTTCTAATCGCTCCATGTTCGGGGCGATCAACACCCTTCAAGGCAACGTTCAAACGAAACGATAAAAAGTGGCTTTTAGCCCTAAAAGCAATACCACTAAAGGGAGGGAGGGATTCCGTCTGTATTAAGTATTCCAGTTACTTGTAAACACACGTATCTATACCTTTCTAAAACGCCAGGGTCGGTTAGCACTTGCTGCATCTTCTTAGTTCCCATCAACTGATGCGCCACTGTCGGGCATTTAATGCAGCGGGACAACTCCAATGTTAAACGAGCTGTCCATTCCTAAAATCCACAAAACCAAGAAAAAGCAGTTGTTAATCGTTACTACCCAACACATAAAATCTTCAAACACACACTCTCTATATTTCCTGTTTTCTGAACCCGCTTTCGTTCTTCCTTTGCCAGTTTTGTTAACTAGATAGAAGGACAAAAATATGGTTTGCCCCAAAGTGAGTTCAAAAGTTCATGGAGGGTGTTGCATTATAGTCATTCATCTTAATTAGAGTAGAGCACACACTTTATTACCATATTTTTACAAAAATGTTAGAAAGCTGTGGAGTGGTATTCTAGATCTGTTTCTCAAATAAAGTTATTATTATTACTATTATTTATATATTGCTTTTATAATTATCTAAACTCCTTGAACCTACCAACGGACTCACAAAACCAATATCGAAAATAGTGCGACGATAAACTTATCATAAAGGAAGCAAAAGCATGTGACTTGGTGGCAGGTGCGGAAAAAGTCGCGTTAGCCAAACTACGATATATGCTTGTATCCATGATTGGTTGAGAAGACCACATGCATTCTCTGATTGGTTAGATTAGTAAATCAACCCCCGGATTAATCAAACGCCAAAACAAAGCAAGCAGAAAATTAAACTCAAAAGGTTCTACAAAACCACGTATTTACGAGTTCATTTGAGAAGTAGTGATCCTTTAGCTTTGTTGTTCAGAACAAGGTTGAAATTTTATTAATATCTGTTTGGCTAGAGCGGTTTTCAATTGAGTATCGAAAGTAATACGGAATTGCTTTGGTTTGCTTTACTACGCTCTGTGATTGGTCAAAGAAAACTCGCGCCACCTGCTCAACCAATCAGATGCAAAACCAAAAATGAGATTGGGGATTCATTTTAAAGGATTCCCCATGCTTTAAAGATGCGATGCACATTCATTTTCAATTTGTGTGCACCCCCATGCATCTTCTTAATGTTCATCTTACACTTTCTGTTATCACCTGTGTACGAGTTTACTTGGAAACATTATCTACATCATACATATTCGACTTACGTTTTCTGTGGGATAGTCCTTTGGTGTGTAGCCTGCTCTGAAGTAAGCTACAGCAACTTCAAGTCCATTACTGTTAAAGAAGAACAGAATAAATAATTTACATGCAAATATATTTTCCCGGTTTATGAATTACCATAACATACACCGTTCGTTGTACTGTCTTATACAATGCCTCTCACGATACAACGAAGCTATCAAAAACAAAAGTTGTAGAGCCAGCTGTTTGCGTAAGTTACTTAAACTCACTCTACACAGTCTCTACGCTATCCCCCGAATAAATTACTCGCCAGTTGATAACGTGGTTTGTTTTGTTAACACTTATCCACCAGAAAGTGATTTATCTGGTGGATAGCGTTATCCACCGTTTGAGTAACTGGGCCAGACATATATCACGACCAGTGTAGTTAATCATCAAAATAACTATATTAGTTGACGTGCCAAATTTTCGGTTTATTTAAAAACCTTCCTCAGGGCAACTAAAAACAAATTAAACTTACACAAAGAGAGCTTTGTTGTTGTCCGTTTCACCATCATTGAAAATATCAGCAAGGCTACGCCTGATCACTCTTATACCATTGTTTCTGCGAAAATAAAACAACAACAAACGTGTAGAAAACTTGGAACTGATGTAAGAAAAATAAAGATACTCCATGAGATAATTAGGGGAAATTTAAGCTGTGGTTTCTGCTGCCGAGAGCTAAAGGACAAGAGTACGAACAAGGCAAAGAAAATCAAAATAGACGAGGCAAAATGAACTGTTAGCGGAATTTAAGAGAGGCGTGATAACTAAATTATGTTTGATCAGATGATCGTATTATGATACATTAAAGAGCAACACTGAACCGTAGAACAACAGCTACCTCTCCTTAACACGATATTCCAGCAGCCTTTGGTCATAAACATTCATCTCGTCAGGCTGAACAACAAACATGATGACAGCACTAAAAACAAACAAAAGGAGAACATCAGTTGTTTACTAAACAAAAAAAAACAAACGAACAATGACACTGTTGTAACCTGGCTGATCCATATAGCTCCCAGACTTTAATGAGACCATCAGCTGCTTCATCTAATGCGGGATTAGGAGGTACCTTGAAACAACGACACATTACTGATTGTTAATTGACATATGGTACTTTCCTGAGAGGGAGAGAAAATGACAATGGCAAGCTAAGACTCTTTGGTTGGTTGGACGTTTATTTTTAACATCTTTGCTTGGAAAGAAAAGTCGATAATTAGTTCTCGCTAGTTTTTATTCTTCCAGTGAAAATCTCAATTCTCTCAAGAGAGGATAATCCAAGATAAGAACTCCCCATACATGGGTCTCTTCCAATGATATTTTTTTTAATCGATTTTTTAATTTTCAGTCCATAGCTGAACTATTTTAAGAGCCTTCCTGATTGGTCAGTTCGAGTAACGTGATGATCAAAAATAAATAGAAATAACTTTCACAGCATGGCGCGAAACTATCAAAACATTATCACGAGGCAAGGGAATCCTTCCCTGGTCTTCCCTCAGATCATCCTCTCTTACCTCTAGTTGATGATTTTCGTTACTCTCACACCTGTCTGCTTGAAAATGTCATAATTGGGCTTAGGAATGTAAGGTTAGCAATAAATCTAGAAATGGCAAAGTGCAACTCAAATCTAGTCTAAATTATGCTAAACATAACTGGAAATAAGTCAGACTAGCAGAAAGTGTTCAAATATCATACCTTACTTTCTTGTCCCATCAAATGCAAAAGATACCTGGAAGGCAACAGTATACGTAAAAAGCAATGTTTTCTTATCCCAGTTATCGTGAAACTGAAAACCATTTTACGACAAACGTTTTGGATTATTCTCTTTCAACTAGGAAATGCCGTTCGTGGCCAACCTGTCCCACACTGCCGGAGCTTATCCCGGTTCCGTAGCATGAAGCCGACTAGGAGTATTGCTACTCACCCGGCTGGTTGGGATGCTAGTGCAATGCCAGGTTACTGTTAGTTTGCCCTAACAGTTCGCCGGTAACCATCATACTCCTGAGTGAAGGGAGGCACTGTGAGAGATAAGTGTCTTACCCAAGGACACAAGCTCAATCCGGCCACCGCGTCTCCAGCCTCCCTCAACTAACGACACCTTAAGCCTTCTTATAGCACCTCCATGCTACAATTTGCGGTAACTTTGCCTGATGAACTTCAACGTCAAGCTGAAGGCCATGTTAATAAAAAGTTACTTTGGACGCTGTATAATTCTCTCCAAATTTTATCGACATCTTGAATCTTCTTATTTCCATTGAGTGAAACACTAGTAACTGTTTGTCTTTAATTTCCCAGGATTACTGACTAAACTATAGCTAGGAGAAGAGCCACAAAGAATACAAAGTTACAGGTGGTTTTCCTAAACGTTAAATCTAAGGTCGGTATCACTAGAACACGGAATTTGAAAAAAATCAATGACTGTGATTAAAAAAAAAGTGTAAGGCCCAGTTCAGACGCCGTACTTCACATGAGCCGAATCAAGTTCGAATTTAGCCGAACTTATTTAATAAGGAAAATTGCTGTTATATTATATAGATAACTATGATAACTCATGCATTTGTTTCGACTTATGTGAAGTTCTGTGTCTGAATCAAAGCCACGGTAGTTATTCCCGGCTAAGTCAGGCGGGAAGAAACGGCTAAGCTGATAAGAATTCAATCAGCAGTTCCGATTTGATTCAGATGCCGTACTTCACTTCACAACAACTTAAGAAGCTACGTCACGGTTGGTGCATCTTGAAAAAAATTGGCCAATATTTTCAAGTTCGCCATTCACAATCCATTTAATCTTCTCCATCCTCAACCATCCTTGTTCCTGTTTGGTTTATTATTACCTCTTTGGTGTTTTTCTACCTTAGTAAACTATTATTTTGAGGCTTTGTTCAGGTTGAATGTGATTTTGCACTTCGCAAAAATGACTTAAAATATTGTGACATAGCTCCTTTAATTCATTGAATTCGATTCGGCTCATGTGAAGTACGGCCTCTGAACTGGGCCTAAATAAAGCGCTGGTCGGTTTTTTTAATACAAAAAAGCTGAGAAGCAGTGTAAGACAAACAAACATATTACCTGTGCATATTGGGAAACAAGATAAGAAAACGAGATTCCACCGAGAGCTATGGTGTTCATTTCAACCTGCTTTATGTAAGGTGGGTCGGCATCTTTATCAACAGTGTTTATTATTGTTGTTGTTGTTTATTATCGCTGGAACATTTTTCGTGTAACCCGCCTGTTGCGTCAATCATGTAATCCGATCTGAAGATTCCTAATGAGATTGACTAAAATAAAAAAAATGTAGTTGCTATCAAAATATACATGATTACTGTATCTTCAAATTAAGAAACATAACACTTTCATAAGGTTATATTTAACAATTATTGCATGAGCCCGCGTTGGATATGAGATGATAAATAGCCAACGAACGCGTAGCGCGATTGGCTATAATCATCTCATATCTAACAAGCGCGAATGGAATACTTGTTTTATTAAATACTACACAAACTTTAGGTTAAACTTGGGCATTACATTACTTTTTGTAAAATTATAAATTTCAGTTCGCTCTAAATGAATCACAGTCTCATTCCCAGAGTCCTCGTTACTTTGTCCAGCGGCGGAACGGGCAACAAGGACGTCTGGGATAGAGTGATCCGCCTGAATTGCGCAGTAACCACCGGAAGTCCATTTGTTGAAACATGGAGTCGAACACATGCGCAGTAGACCAGGAAGTCCAAGAATCCTTTCATGATGGATCGCTTCCCCCCAGAGGTCCTTGTTGCCGTCCCGCCGCTGGAAAAGGGTAACGATGGACTCTGGGAACGAGATTGAATGAATCATGATTTGTATGAAAACGGCGGCAAAACGTCTTGCGCGGTGTTCAGTTAGCAAGTTGAATGAAAAGAGAAGACAAAGTTTTCGGATAAATCTTCGCTTGGAGCTGAACATTGTATTATTTTTGTAAGTTGAACGGACAGCTGAACGGAGCAAGGGGTTTACTTGTTTTATACGGCGAGCAAATCGTGCGCGACTAGCCGCCGCCGCGTACAGAATTAATTGTGTTGAAAGCTTAAAATCAAGCTCACTGAAGTAAAGAACAAAGGAGGCCTTCAATATTTTACATGGTTGGAGAGAAAGAGAGTGATCTTCGAAGACTGCATTTCACTGTGAAGTGATCTTTGATTGTACCCACCGCCACCAACCCGCTTGACGAACTGCCGTAATCTTAGCTTATTTATGCTTCGTATCCGATCTTTATGCTGATTTTAAAAGCTTAGTCAAGCTGGAATTGACAAGACTCTTCGAAATACAAGGTAACAATACTGAATAGGCCATTAACGCTTGTTGGCACACAGATATTCATTTTTTGGACGAATTAATTGTGTCGGTGTCGGATCTTCCCCAAATCTTCCGTTAATTGTTTCAGGCTGTCTTTATTGCTCTCGTTCAGACCGCATTTGTTTGTATTTCCCATTAAATATTTCGTCCCCAAATATGTGCATTATTTAGTACAACTTATATTTTAACTTTTGCTTGATTTAGAAGGGCCAAAGTTTTTTACTTATGGACTGGTACTAACTACCTGAACATTTTCCTAGTTCCCAGACTTTTTCGTAAATGTCAAAGAGCCTTGATGTGAATGGGTCAGCGGTTACTGTGCCTATAGAGGTGAATAGAAAACAACAAAGGTGAATATATGTAACTGATTTATGACATTATTAGCGTTTTTAAATTATTCATCTGCACAAAACAGACTCTTGCAGTTTTCTGCTAATTTGATCTTCTCTCAAAATCGCAGTGAAGTTAATGAAACTTTCTGGAGAGCAAGATGACGTGCTCTCCGGTCAGTAACCTTTTTCCGTACAAATATTTTAGCATTTTTTCAAATATTCAACCACCGCGGAAATTTTTACTATTAAACACCAGGGACCTTCAAACTTGGAAAAGCATGGTTTAACTAAAAATCGGGAAGATTTAGATGGATGCCGTCGACTACATGAAAATAAGATCAAATGCTGCAGCAAAATCTGAGTTTCTTATTCAGTATTGGCATTTGATTATCGTTAAGTCCGCGAAGGTAACGTCTCTGCGGAAGTAGCGACTTCGTAATCGGCCATTTCCGAGTTGCCGCAGTTGCCTCTGTTTCGAAACGAGTCCTGGTGCACAACCATTCAAATAAAATGAGTTTAATTTGAATTTGAGTGAGCTAGTGCAGGTAAAAATATTTTCATATGATAGGAAATGGCACATTTGATTTATTAATAGAATTACCGTGGCGTTTGATCAATTAACAGATACATCCTTATTCCAAAGACAATAGATTACTCTTTTCTAATGCTGATGTAATTATTATAAGTCTTATATTTTGTTTCATTTTTTTTCTAAGGTTATATCTATTTTTTGTTAATGATATATTTTGATTTCATGAGATTTTGAAGCATGTTCGTTTGGCAGGACGCTTGACTAACAACGTGCCACGACTGCAAGAGTACAAATTTGCGTTTTGAACCCGAAAGGTGTGAATGTGGGAGGTGCCATCCCTTTTACAGGCGGAACTTCTTGTTTAAATTGGATCGGTCAACATACGGTACACGTAAGTTGCAATCCCCCGAAAGTACTGAGATATAGGAATAAGCTACTAAATCCGAAAGTAACGAGGGTCGTTACTTTTCGGAACTTTACTGGCATATCATTTGCCTTCTTGATCAAACAGACAACCAGAGGTCAATAACTATGGCAGTTATAGACCTCTTAGATAACTTATTGCACTTCATCATTGTGGTTAGTAAACGCGATATAAATCTAAATTACCTCAAAAGTGCTTTCTTTGTAAATTCGTAGTCCTGACTCACTTGTGTACAAGCAGATTAAAATCCGTCCTGCACTTCTCTCGCAGCAGTGAAAAGCTTCTGTGGAAACGGTGAAGGGAACAACGTGAAGGGAATGTGTTGTATGTCTCCTTTGGAGTCTTTATAAACCATTCCGTGTGCAAGGCAGTAATCTCTTCCTTCTCTCTCAAGATATCTGACTTCATCTTTTGCGAAAACTCATGCTCGCTAACATGTGGAAGGCAGGCCATTTTGAAAGATACTGAACAACTTACCTTACTTAGCCCCTGAAAGATAAGTTAAACAATAAGTAAACAGGACCAAAATAAACCGAGTTTTATAGTTACAGTGTCACGTGCACGATCCATAACGTTACGTTTCATGACCCGTATTGTATATATGGTGGACTGTTTCACAGCCTATATACCTTTGGCTGCTCTGTGGATCATTTTCTGGTGAAATTTCTGCCATGCTCACTTTACTATCTTCTCTTTCCCAAGTCCCACGATATTTGTGTTTTCTCCGCAGAAAACCGATTTTACTATTCAAGCGTCTTATCCAGGGGGGGGGGGGGGGAATAGAGACAGGGCTGGGACCGAGAACCATGCTCTCCACAACTTACAAAGCGATCAATTTCGTTTTGGTCAAATTAATTAACGTTCCTATAAACCATAGTTAATAGAGGAAATGGTTTATGAAGCCCGGAAAAGTTCTTTGTTTATATGTTTTTTGTTCGCTATTTTTGGGGGTTGGACCGTGCACAAAACCTGACAAAATACAATAGGCGGTTACGTTGTGTTCAAGCAACTAACCAATAGAAACGTTGCGATTAGGAATTCATGCATAGTGGTATGAGCGAAAAACAAAGAATGTTGCACGGTCATGGACCTTCCAACATAAATCTTGGCCTCTTTGTTTGCTCCTTTGAAGTTTGCCGGGCTTCATAACCATTTCGCCTCTATTAACTATGTATAAACTATTATTAGATTATTCCAATACGTTCAATTTGTCCAAATTGGCCGAACTTTCCAGGAGCTGAATTCATGAGTTCAAGTCCAGGACAGAAAAGGAAAATTAACCTTCGCGTGTTGACGTTTCCCCATAATACCGGTGAATTTGGACATTTGATTTTTTTTGTGTGTTTTGCATACGAAGGCAAAGAAATGTAAATGTCAAACGCACCGTGCGTTTTGTTTTGCATGGGACGGCAAAGAAGTATGCAAAACACACGTGCATAATATTGTATTACTAATTAAACCTATTGTTTTTGTGACGTTCTTGTTGTCGTCGCGGTCGTGGTTTGCATCTTAAAAACGAAAAACGTGAGGAAGTAAGTTTATCTGGTTTAAAGGATCACAAAGTGAAAAATACATAATCAGTCATACATCAGTACGCACTTCCATCGCCTCATCGGCCGCTATGTTTTTTCTTTTATAGCTTTTTCTTTTATAGCTTTCCTTCTGGCTTTACACAACTTCTATCTACGCACGTGCAGATTATGAATCCGCTGGCTAAAGTTGTGATGATTGTGAGAGCATGGTTTGGTTTTGGAAAACGATGCTAATTATGTGCTGAAAAAAAATCGTAATATATTCTCACTGGGATTCCCTACAAACAATGCTGGGCTATGATTAAGATATGGGGAGAATCAGCCCGTCGGCGATTACTCCCGCTAGTAACTCTAATAGGGAACTTCATGACCAACAAAGCTGGAAATCGCAGTAATACTTTGTATGTTCCTCCCATAACTCAAAACTCTCCCTTCCGGGATTCCAGTGACACGTACCGCAGGGTTACCAAAAAAATATAGTCCAATGATCCACAAAGAAAAAAACACTCATCATGACACAACATTCTGGGATTATAAATGGACTAAACTCTAAACTCGTATAATTAACATTCTGGGCTTAGAGGGCTAAACAGAAATAGCATAACTGAGGTGAAGTAAACCAACCACGCCCACTTTTCCCCAGTTGAAAGGAGGTCCATATAAATAGGGCTTGCATTAAAAAAAAAAACCCCATGGCAAGATAGGAAAAAATGCAAACAAACAAACAAACAAATTACTGCGGCTTGAAAATGTTTAGAGTTTATAAAACGAGCCCTTGGAATACCCCCCAAAAATAGGCCGTGAAGACTTTTCCTAACATTACATTTGCGTCTGATATAAGATAGAGTTTTCTTGATACTGGGTGCTATGGAGAAAAAACTTTTTTCCATTTCTTGACATACAGATGAATCTACGGCACCAAACCTTAGGATCGTTAAAAGAGCACAACCTGAAGTTGAGGTCTGAGCCGATAGCTCAGAGACTAAAACACAGAGAGCATCGGGCCTGCGACGCTTTGGGGTTTACCCATAAAGTTACAGTAGGCAAACAGATACGGAACGACACAGCCTCCTATGGGCAAAAGTGACAACGGTTTGTAGCTATATGGTTGCCGATAAAAAGAAAATAAATCCCACTAGGGACGGGTTAGGACCCCAAAGCGAAGCAACCCCGAAATACCCCGTCCAGGGACAGAGCAATGAAGGATAATTAGATAATCCCTTCGAGGAAGCTTCGCCAATAAAGGCCACCCACAGAAAAACGAAATAAGTAGCGAGACGAAATCACTTGGTACAGTAACTGTAAGAATAAAACTAGAGCCAACAAACTAAAAATTCAGCGAGACATATACATTATAACCAGAGGTCTATAACTAGAGGTTTCCATCTCTGTGTATTGGGTCTTGGCCCATCAGATTCGCAGTTAGGCTATTTTTAGACATTTTTCGCGCGAAACCAGCAGCCAATCACGTTGAACCATTTTTAATGTATGCGAGCGCTACTCAAAGGCAGAAACTTTGCACGGCCAAGGAAAAGCGAAAAGCGTTCATACGATTCCTATACAAATTCGTATGAACGCGAGTGCAATTCGTGATTTATGGTACGAGTGATGTTTTGAAAGTTTCTCAAAATTGCACGAGCCTTTAGGCGAGTGCAATTTTGAGAAACTTTCAAAACATCACGAGTGGACCATAAAACACTAATTGCACGAGCAGTTCATACGATTTTTTGTTTATAACTTCTTACAAAATTTTGCTGCGGCCATCACGCTACTCTGGCACGAAACGCTTCACTAGTTTCCAGAGTGTTTCACATGTTTTTATTTGAACGCGCAGGGCAAACCAAGCGTGAACTTTTTGAAAGAATTACAGTACTATAGTTTTAGAAAACATTTAACCATTAACTTGAAAGCTTATTTCAATGCCATTAAGGCGGCAAAACGTCTCTACTTGTCCATACCGTTTATCGCAATTTCCGTATTGCACTCTATAACCTATTTATGCACACGTCATTGACCAATCAGAAAGCAGCATATTTTGTTGAGTATATTATAAGACGTTGTATGGCGATCGAAACAGCGTTTAATTTAAGCGTTCAATATGCCGATATGAAGGTTAGGACAGGAATGGCAAAATCGCCCCAAAACGCCTAAAAACGCCTAAATAGCCCAAAAGCTACACAGAAACCAGACAAGGTGAGTTCATTTACTACTTTTTTATTAAAAATACGACGAAAAAATTTACCATATTGAACGCTTAAAATTAAACGCTGTTTCGATCGCCATACAACGTCTTGGCAGAGCGCTCAAAATTCCCAACGGCCGACATTGTAACACAACACCGCTTAATTCAGAGAGTCACAGTTCCACTCTTAGCGCTTACATATAAACAAGTTTATAGAGTAATTTTATAGTCTCTTGACATAACAAAATTATCATGAACTTGGGAAGCCTGTGCTTGGTTCGCAGCTATGTGGTGCTATTATTTCGACTAGGTTGTTCCCTCAGTGGGCTGACTAGGTGTTGGCCGGGTGTGTGGTGGGGGGGGGGGGGGGGGGGACTTCGATATAAAAGTGACGGGGGTGATCGTCTTTTTGGATTAAACTCGTGGTTTAGTACCGCTTCGCGGGTGTTAAAATCTAAAATGACTGCCGTTAGAGTTATTCTGGTACCTTTTAGGGTATTTGGAGCCCCCCCGGGAGGTGTTGTTCCCTCAGTGGACTAGCTAGATGTTGTTCTCTCACCGGTCTGCTCCGCTAACAATTGGCAGTTGTGTTTCTTGATCGTAGGCATCCATACTTGAGGAATTTCGATTCCACCATCTCTTTTGCTGTTTGTTTGGATGGAGTCGTTTGTATGGCCTCTTTAACCTTTCGAGTGTACCAATGAGGGTCTCTGTCAATAAACTTAACCTCGTTCCAAATAGGAAGGTGCCCAGTTCTCGTTGGCATGTTCCGAACTGCGAGTTCTGAGTACGTGAGCAAGCTGCGTGTCTCTGTCGTGTTCTTTTATTCTTTCACGCATCGATCTCGCTGTTTCACCGATATATACTTTGCCGCATTCACTAGTTCACATGGAATCTTATAGACAAACACCGTCTCGTCTCGTTGCTCGCGAGACGCGTCTCGTTTCTCCACGAGAGTCAATGAGCCGGCAATTTAGGAATATATTACTTGCAAACTCGCAAGTGACACCTCGCGTGTGTTTTATCTACGATCCGTTGCCAAATCGATGGGACCGAAGGTCCAATGTATAAACAAGCAATAAATTCTACATGTTCATGTAGTTAAACGCGTTGACAGAACCACGGTAAAATTTACTGGCAAGTACAGAAAACGATCCGCGTATATCGATCGTTCGCAGGAATATTAATGGCGTAGTATCGAAGGCCTGATTTCAGACTTATCGCGTATCAAGGCGTAACTTATCGAAGGCTTGATTCATTACGATCGTAGTATCGAAGGTTAGATTTTATCGCGTAACTTTTTCGAAGGCTTGATTCATTGCGTATCATATCAAAGGCTAGATCATTGCGTATCTTTCCGAAGGCTTGATTCATTGTGATCGATTGTATGTATGCATGTATTGTATCAAAGGTTAGATTTATCGCGTATCCTATCAACATTGCGATCGCATCGAAGGCTTAGATTTTATTGGGTATCCTTATCGAATGCTTGATTCACTGCGATTCGTATCGAAGGTTAGATTTATCCCGTATTTTATCAAAGGATTGATTCATTTTGATCGTATCGAAAGCTAGATTTATTGGGTATATCCTATCGAAGGCTTGGATTCATTAGTTTTGATTCATTAGTTTTTATCCATTATACTTTGTAAAGCGCTTAGAACAGCGATGAATAAGCGCTATATAAATTAGTTAGTATTATTATTCATTGCGATCAAGTCGAAGGCTAGATTTATTGGCGTATCGTATCGAAGGCTTGATTTATTGCGCATCTTATCGAAGGCTTGATTCATTGCCATTTTATCGACTTGATTTACATTATTGTGTATGGTATCGAAGCGCCGGCCATTAAAATTCGGAAACTGTGGTTTGTTATCGATTTGATCGATTGTCTGTGGTTTGTTTATCGATTTGATGTTTTCAATAGAGTATTGTTAACATTTCTTTTGTTAACATTTCTTTGTTAACATTTCTTTTGTTTACAATTTTACGGTATAAGTGGCATAGTGTTGACTGCGCAAGCGCAGTACACACAAAAAGATAGATGTACATCATATCACCAACAGTTCCACGATCAAATTTTGTTTAAGTTTTTTATAACAAGGGACAAAAAGAGAAAATAGTTTACTTGAAAGAGATATGATTACGATGACAACTGCATGTGAACAATCCGTTCTAGAAAACTTCCTGCTGTTGATAACTTGTTGGATTCAACGATTTCCAAATATAGATCGTTTTCACCAAAAATAACAAGATCGTTTTGCGTGCATCAAAAAGTTAAAAAAAACCTCAGAGATTGTAGTAGGTGAAAATAAATATATTCCCAAGTTTTGATTTGGCAGTGTTCATTGCAACGAAGTTATTGGGAAAACAATGTTCGGAAAATTACAGAACTTAGTATGCATATGGATGGCGGCCAAAAAATGTCTGCGAGAAGACAAAAGATGTTGCTACCAGCACTTAGGGATCAAGCAATTATGGAAATGTCTGAAACAACCCTACCTCAAAAACTATTTCTGGTGAAATGTATTCATGAGCAAGTAATTGGCATCAAAAAGTTTGATAAATGCAATGTGAACACGTGACAACAAATAACATTTTCCCCCTCCCCTGGGACCAACTTTTGGCTCCGAAATTTTCAAAACATGGCTACCTTTGCTTGTTTCAGTTTTTTTATTACACACTAGTTTTGAGGCCTACGGGGGGTGGGGGGGGGGGCTTATAGAGCTTTTACGGTAGGTCACGTATCTTTACTAGTTAACGAAAACCTTTTTCTTTCTGAGAGCGAAAGGGAAGGTTTTGGTCTCACCAACCATGACGTAATCTCTATTTATTTAATACTTATAATGCGCTTTGTGCCCCACTGTTTCGCGTTTTAACCTCGATATTTAAAAAAATCAATTTCCAATGGATATTCAAAGCAAGATCACAATTGCCATACTTTATTTTTAACTCAAACAGACGTGCGATCGACATGGTTAACTCAGTGAATGTTATTATAAAAATAGGTCCGCGACGCGTACTCAAATGGCTACTGCGGTTTTTACGCGGAGAATGCGCATAGCGAATAATATTAAGCTGAGTTAAACGAAATGGATTGGGACCCCTGCGATGTCAACTCAGTATTAGGTGGATTCTCGGAAATATCATGCATCTTACATGTACGTTTTAATAACGACTTGTCTATGTTGTTCACGCTAACGCAATGGAAGATTTACGATATGCTTCAATTCGAAGGGAAGATGGACTTATTTACAAGGCCCACTACGATGCTTTGCTGTTTCAAAAACGTTTTTAGATCTTGTTGGATTGTAATCATCTCGCTCCAGATCCATACAAATTATTTCATTATCTCACGTGTGCTGTGTTAGGTGTTAATTATCTTATGAAGCATTCTTGTTCTGTCCATGATGACTCGGGTATCAATTATAAAGCCTGCACTCGGGGTTAAGTAGTTTTCGTTCATCAAAAATAAATTTACTTAGTTATTAGTTAGTTTCTTGTGATGAGAGAAATGATATCACAATCCACTGTATAATTATATTACAGTATGTGTTTATTTTATTGAAAAAATTTAATTTGTAGCTCAAAGCAAATATTTGCGCGAAGTAAAGCCTGTGTCGGGGGAAAATTTAAATACATTTTCTCCGGCATCAAACATTATTTATATTGAGTATTTATTCGAGTATTGCGCAGCCTCAGGGTTTGTTTTCATTTTTGTTTTGATTTTTGTTGATTTACTTGTTACACTTCGTCGAGGTTCTTCTATCTGGCGTTAATAAATGATGAATTTTTATTTTGGATAGAATTTACATTCCTTCGTTTGAGACTGAAAAATATTGTAGGGCCGACATTGCGCAGTACGGACTGTAAATGCATACAGATAATTCGTTAATAGGAACCAAAAGACAATAACCAAGGCAAACCCGTTCTCTTCCGATCCTCCTCTCTCTGGCTCTCTGGCAAGCGGGAAGTTTACGTAAGAAACCTGGGAATGGGTTTGCGTGCTTCTTCTATGGCAGCCGGTGACGTCATGAAATTTCATGGCAATTCAAATGGGACTGACGCAGGTAGACTTGAAACGCAATGTTTTGCTGCCGCTGTAAGTGAGCCTGAAGCGAACGAACAAGGCAGCAGACCTAATCGGCAAAAAATTACAATATAGGGCCTTGAAACCAAATTTTCTAAGACCGCATGGAATTGTGGTTATGCGCGAATGGAACAAAGTAAGATGCGCAGTTCCATGTGCTCTCTCTTTCTCGACAGCTAGGCTCAGACCGCATGGAATTGTGGCTATGCGCGAATGGAACAAAGTAAGATGCGCAGTTCCACGTGCTCTCTCTTTCTCGACCGGCTAGGCTCAGAGGTGAGTTATTTCGTTGCTCCGGTTTTTTGCTGCTACGCGCTACCCGTCTAAGACATTTAAGTCAAAATCATACCCTGCGTATATATTCCCCGTTTTAAGACCAAAAAAATCGTAAAATATATAACCGTTCAAGACACCTGGAGCGGTGAAACGTGAGAGTTCGCGATAATAATCAATAATCGACAACTGAAAGTTCGACGAGGTCGAACACAGGCTGCTCTATTAAAACGAAAGCTGCACACTTCGCCAGTGGCTGTTGGAGTTAACGTAGCAGATAATTATTCTTTTGCATTGGAGCCAGTGCAAAAAAGGTCGTCCTGGAGTACGATGTCAGTAGCGGCAACAGCGACACTCGTTGTCAAGGTGTTGACGTGAATGCAATTAAGCCACTAATTTTAATGCGATCAAAAAGATATACGGTCGAGTATTTTTGGCTCCAAAACTCAATGAGTCATGCGATCAAAATATATTCTTTCGTGTTTTTTCTCTCGGCAACGTAAAAATCGTCAATATAAGATTAAACATCAACGAGAAGGCCTTGCTTGTTGAGAATGTAAGCAACGGCTTTTGTTGTTCGTTAACTCGTTGGGTGCTCCATAAGGAGTTGCAGATTGTTTATGAAGAGCTTGTTTACATGGGGCTGATTGCTCTTTGTAAAACTCTAAGAAACAGATTTCTAAGGAGTATCATTAAAGTGAGCGTATACCTTCACTTAAACTGATAACGACATTTTTGAGACTTAGGTTACACAATTAACATATAGAAATAAACCAGCGTAATGTGTAAACCAGCGTCATGTGCTGTGGCACTCAGTGAATGAAGAAGCTTCCGAAGTGAATGAAGAAGCTTCCGAAGGAGTAATATTGAATCTGCTCGCTGATCTTGCTGTTTGGTAAGTTTTGTTGCGTTCAGTGGGTTATAGTTCATCCGAAGAAATAAATTATATTTCCATTCAAACTTCTACTTATGCGCATACTGTTACATTTTCCTTTCCCCCGGCAGCATTTTTCTACCTATCAGGTATACTAGTTATTTGTATATTAACAAGTTGTAACGCCGAAAATAAACAACTTGAATTTCGTGAATTACAAACAAACTACAGGTGGTTAGCTGGCTTAAGCTAGAGACATGTAAATATAATGTATGAACATGGAAACGAGCACACACTTTGCATTTGAATTTATCACGCTAACCCCGGCACTACATGTTTGCCACGTGCATTGACTAGATTGATTACCTGTGCGATAGCAACTTTGCTGGCTTTTTCTTTTTTTCTTTGGTGTATTGTATTTGATAACCCCGGCTAACGCCAAAACATCTCTTGCTTTGAAGTTCTGTTCTACTTCACGGCCACCCTAAACTACGTTGCCTTTCGTGACTATAAAGGTCACAGTTCTAAAAACTATTTCGTTTATCTCAGTTCTTTCTTATCAATATGAAGACAAGCACGTCTTTGTTTCTTTAGAAAGAAACCGCAATTAAGGCTGTTATTATCTTATATCAACATGTCCGTACATGTTTTAGCTTTTTGAACATACGATAAACAACTCAACTCATTAGCGATTAGCTAGTGGCCTAATAAGCCTAATTTGTTCGAGTATAATGGAACGGCCAAAATCGGTATCTATCATTGACATGACAAAGACTTGACAATCGCGGGCCGGAAATTGATCTCATAATTAAGTGACATGCTGTTTTCTTTAACGAAAAGCAGAATTCTACAAATCAATGAAATCAGTAAGTTGTGGTCGGGGGGGGGGGGGGGAGGGGGGGTACTCCCTTATATAAGCTATATAGGTATGGCGCGGCCCCAAATGGTTACGATTTTGAGCCGTTTTTGGTCTGAAATAGGATATAGATTTTGACCATTTTGGTCTAAAATAGGGTATGTTTTGTGGCCCTTTGGCCTGGAATTTGGTTTGGCTTTTAGACGAAACTATTTTTCCATTAACATCGGGAAATTTGAAGCCCCTTTTTCATGCCACAAATGTTTTGCGCAAATGGAACCCATTCCTGGGTAGCTTGAAGTCATGTATTAGACCTGTGTACTAATTTGATAGGTTTGAAATAGGGTATGGAAAATCACATATTTTGGTCTGAAATAGGTTAACGGTTTCAAGAAGCAGGCCGCACACCCCTACCAAAAAATTTTCAGGGCGTACTCCCCCCTCCGGGGAGGTTGTGGTATGTTTCAGAGTTATCTTTCCTCGACACAGCAAATGAGTCTGTTGATTTTAACCTAAGTCCCAAGTTCTTTCCAAGATCTACAATTTTATAGCAAACTCTGATGAAGCCTTCCTCTAGTCCAATCTCGTAAACAGGAAATTGTGCTGGAACAGACATCAAACTGTTCGAATACAAAACTACAACAATACGGCCCGGGTGCCAGAGGGGTTTTCCCTTGAAGAGGAGCGCTGAGGCCACGAACGAAAATAGTTTTTCTTTTTACTCCGCGGGTTTTGTCGTCGCGGCTTGCCGTTTCACAGTTTGCGCAGAGTAAAAAAAAAAACCTCTCACCCAGGGTACTATAAAAAAATACTTATATTACAGTACATTCTACACAGGACGATTCACATCAAACATAAAAAAATATTATCGGGCACTAAGCAATACCCTGCTCTCTTAAACTACAATAGCTCGCCGACTTCGCGAACCTTCTCGCGGGACAAAACAAACTCTGTTCACTTTACTATCGTGTCATTTTTCACCAGTATAAACAAAACTTGAAACATACCCTTCTTTGAATACAATTACAATCACCCACTGTTTTCTTTACAAAACAACGGAAATAGTGCTCATTAATGGGATGATCTTATCTTTTCGTCTACATTCTTAATGGTTCTCCGAAATTTCTCACAAACCACTGAAGCAGACAAGTTCGTTTACAATTTTAGAAGATAATCATTCCTCGTCTTGAAATTAAAAGCCTATATTTTTTGTCACGATGTCCAACGCGAAAGTCTCGTGGCCCATCAGCAAAAAACATGTAATATTTTTGTTTATACAGCACCATTCGCGCTGACATAGCAAAATTCTCAAATCAGTCATCATACTAATAACTTGCACCATCAACCTTTCGTTAACGATTTTCAAATATTTAAAAAGTCAAAAACTGACACAGCACCACTGATTCCAAAAATATTTGGTCACTATTAAAGCAATACTTTTCCTCTCGGTAACTAGTGGCCCGCCATCCTTCTTGTCGCGACTTCACCCCTCGCATGTGAGACTAATGAGTCTGTCGTAGCCTAGCCATGCCAAGGACAAGCTTAACGAATATCAGGTCACACGACAACCCTTTTACGTAGCTGTAAAATGTCATTTATCTTTTTATCAATTGCTCGTACGTTTTGAAAAACTAATTGTACATATGTGATGATACTGTTTCATCCGCCTTCAACAGTGAATGATTTTCAAAAGGTAATTAGCAGGTCATTCAGCAATACTCTGCTCCAGTAAACAAGCTCGCCGCCTTAGATTATCGCGGCTTTTCCCCTCAAGCGTGAAAATGACCAGCGCCTTCGCGACAAAAGCTTCAAGACTGTGGCTCAAACGCGATCCTGCTCGTAGTTGTCTACACCTCCCATCAACAAAAGCTTCAACAATGTGACTCAATCAAACGCGACCCTGTTCGTGCAGTTGTCCAAAGAAATACACCTACGCAAATAAAAAACATTTAAAAACAAACGTGTCTTTTCATATTTATTTTGCAACGCAATTTCTCTCCATGTAGCTTCACTAAATATGCCAATCTTCTTTTGAGCATTGCACTTGACACCACTGTCAATGAGCGAAACAATCGAACAATGCCATATCATGTTCAGTTATTCAAAGAATTGTTACAAAAAAGTCTTACGAAGGAATGTTAAGAATGCTTCGGACGACGACAATAATGGGCACTTGCGCAAGCGCAGTACCCATTAATAAAATTAGGGTCCGATTTATATGAATTCAAGTCAAGCCTTGACACTTATCGGAAAGTTTACTTGAAAAACAGAGCGACTTATTAATATAGTAACTATACCAAACAGAAGTTACCCCGTACGTAATTCGGACACTTACGAGAGCGCTAAGTATGTAATATATCAAAACACGAGAGACAGTGTTTCATCAGGATATCCAAACACCGAGAATGGAGTTGAAAATACGACGCGCAGCGGAGTATTTTTGACGAAATTCGAGGTGTTTGGATAGCCGATGAAACACTGTCTCGAGTGTTTGATATATCTTCTCAATCGAAACAAAAACTAAGGAGTAAACGGAGAAATAAAATCGTAAAAATCTATGCTAATTAAGACCGGGTTTCCAACCTCCGACACGGTTATGATTTCCTTTGTTTAACTTGATGAATTATTAATGAGTTTGAGAAGTTCTATGCAACACCCATAAGTGTCTTAGTGAGCACTTAGTGGATGTTTTATGCAACCAGGCCCAGCCACGTAACTGGATCAAGCAATTATGGAAATGGTCCGAAAACAACCCTACCTCAAACTCAAACCGGCTCAAGCATACAAGAATACCATGTCGCGTCACAGTGACACTTGGACAACATTTTGAAAGATCAGCTGCAAAAGAAGCAGTCCTGAAAGCTCTCCAGAATAGCTACGCCACAAAATGGGCAGCGATGGAAGTTCAGACGATCATGGAAAAACTAACTTTGTAAGTCGTGTCCTCGGCGGAAACTACGACGAGATTTGCAGTTTTCTGCTGAATACAAATGTAATTTACGAAAGTAAGTGAACACTGAACATACATTGTTACGGAGTAAAATGAACTGTTTTTCTTTGAATTTAAAACGCCGGATGTAATGTTCTAAGCGCTTGTGATACCGTAACTATTCAGGTGCTGTTGTTCAGTAATATACTAGCAAGAGTCGTACGAGTGTCGTACACGTGTCATAAGTAAATACAGAATGTTCTAGAATGTTACGGTTAACAAAGGAAACATTGCTGTAACACTATTTTTACAATATATATAAAAAAACGTTCTCTGGTTTAAAAATTTAAAACTATAAGCTTTCGACTTAAAAGAATGCGGTATTGACTTGGAAGCGGGCATGAGTTATTGTCAGCGTCAACAGTTTTGAAAGTGTGCCAAGACTCAAGGGTTTTAAGTGGCGATAATTGCCTTTGTCAATAATAGAAGCATTGTCAAAGTCGATGTGATGATTGTTGGACCAAGCATGGTTTCGCGGACATTAGAGCCTTGGTGTGCATTTTTACATTTCTGGTGTGTTCTTTCTTTCTGGTGTTAAATGACCTCCCTTACTCCTAGTTTTAAATTCTTTCGCGTATATGCTAATTTTGTTTTTACTTTTTATCATGTACGCACATTCGCTTTCTCCACATTTTTATCCGTTGAAGACAACAGGACGGTTGTCGAAAGCTTATAGTTTTAAATTTTTAACCAGAGAACGTTTTTTATATATATTTATTATGAATCCTGGTTACGGCCCTTCAATGTTCTTACTATTTTTGACAGTACTATTTTTTTTTTGCCACGATCGACATTGCATAAGACAACTGAAAACAAACAGTCATTTCATACAATGGTATTTTTTGCATTGATACTGTTTAGTGTGAGAGATACAAGCTCTCGTTAGCGGCCCACCAATCCCTTTTTACTGCTAGTTGACCGCTTACGAGAATTATTCCTGTAAGCGGCCAGCTCCAGTTGCGGACACTTATTCAGCTTCCCGAGGGTGTCCGCTTACGAGAGCTTCGACTGTATTTGTTAACAAAACTTAGCAAATGCCAATATTTGTAAACCAACGGAAACTCGATTGGAATTGGTTTGTAGTATAGAAAATATTTGAAGGATAATAAACACAATAACCTTCTTTTGGCTTTAAAATATTCACTGATAATTGTCCTTCAGACCGTTATCTGTTCCTTGAAGCTCACAGTTTTCGCAGTGGAACATTTGAACTGGACTCCTAACAGTAACTGATGCAAGTTTCTAACATGCTAATAAACTGGTTCCAGTTGTTGAAAAACTCACACCCTGTGTTTGTATTTGAAGGAGGGGGGTGGGAACTCTACGGGAGGTGGGAAAATAAAAGGCAGGAAACGGGAGAAAAAATGTTGCAATATTTCGTAAAAGGAAAAGCACATAGAGGCGGAAGCCACTAAAGTAAAGGACGAGAACCGGAACTAGTACGGAAGCGGAAGGTTCAGACCAAAATCAAGCAATTCCAGTGGTCGCGTGGTTGGATTATTTTGCACAGTTTAGAGAAACTCGAACATTTTCACTGGTAACATTTAAAAATCATTTATACGGAAACACGAACGTGTCAATTGATGGAATGACTGAAAATGGTACAATCAATATCATAAATTCTAAACACAAGCATTTTAGTTCAAAAAAGTAAAAATATGTTTCTTAGGCAATTTTATAAAGATTGGGTGTGGCATGCAGATGTTTGTAAATTTTTTTTGTCAAATATATTTTGACTGGACTGATTTCCACAGTAAAGTATATTTGTTTAATATAGTTTAGGCGCGATTGCTGGGGACAAGAATTATATTTTACTGCGTCATTTTCGGAGAATTCAATGCAAAAGTTCCTATGCTTCGATGGCAAATATTAATGACCCCGACATCGGTCAATAAGCCGGTATCAGCTAGTGTTGGCATTTTACAAGCATCGAGCCCATCATGTCGAACGCAAACAGTGATCGAAAATGTTGTTTGGAATTACATTCACGTCATATTTCGCTGATGTCGAATTCAACTAAAGTGAAGTTTAACTGGTCGTTAAGTTCAACTGATCGCATGTATCTATGCTCAAAAGTCCGACATCGAGTCTTAAACTTTTTGGAGGAGAAAAAGAACGTCGTGGAATTTTATTTCAAAATTACGTCAATAACGGGTAAGAGAATTGCGGGTTGCACTTCTTCAAGTTGCAAATTTTAGGATCCTGCAGGCTAAACTGTTAACTATTTAAATGGTTTCAGTGTTTAAAGTAACAAATTATTCATCTATTTATGGATAAAATAAAGTCAGACTTGTCCACTTAAAAATAATCCACGATAACATATCCATGCATTACCATAACATTGCTGTGATTCCTACTCGTCACATTGCAAAACTCGGTATATTGCTTTAGGTCATATCTCCTCTTATGGCTCGAAGTGAAATAAAAAACCACTCTGAGAGAAATAGATATTAGATCACCAGTTACCTTGTTTTAAGGCGTGGAGCTTCGTATTTAGTCGTTCGCTGTTGAAGCTTTATCCAAAAGATGTCGGCAAGGATAACACAGGTGAGGTTGAATCACAGTTTGGAGGCAATGATCGGGTCTTGAGATGCGAAACACGGCGATATTTCAAAGCTTGAACCATTAAAGCTGCCAATATTTAACAATTTAGCATTTCTCTGAAGAAAATTCGTGCAAGGTCCGAGTTAGAATAAATAAACAAAGTCGCTAATAAATTATTACAGAAATGTAACAGAAAGCTGAAATACAACTGGACCGTATAAGACGGCCCTCTTCAAAACTCGCTATGAACACGCAAAACACACTCAAACACGGCTGGCATTATTCCTAATTTTCTTTTCTAACCACGTTGTTAAAGGACATACATTCCATAACAAATGACCATTCAGTTAATTTAGAGAGATATCGCAATTCCTGTAACCGCAACACTGGCTGACTGTATAGTTGTTCTATAGCGATGTTTCTCGTTACGTCACCTATTGTTATTAATGTGCCAACCAGAAAACTATTGGCTGTTGAAACAAAGAGTTATCTTGTTTAATGGTTGGCAAATTTGAATAACAAAACAAATGTTGATAAACAGTGAACACTCGTATACCTGCCTTGCGAAAGCAATATTAGCAGCTGAGATTGTAAGGGCGTCAAACGCAATAACATTTATATTTCATCTATATGTAACCCAAACCGAGCTGCTATTGGCCAAAACCAATTGATGGCAGGCGTCCATTGATTAGTAATAAATGTAGCTGTGAGTTCTGTCAGTAAGCGAGCGAGTGACGATCACTGTTTGCGCAAATGGACTTTATCATTGACGATTCTAGTCTCCTTAGGCAGCCGGGGGCGTCACGCAACGCTTTCTCTCAACTGGGGGGAGGGAGAAGCGTTGCGTGACGACTCAAATAACGGCTGAGAAGAAGACTATAACGATTCCCGAAGGGGAGCAAACAAAAGAGGAACTTTTAAAAGCGTTTTTTTAATTCGAAAAGCGTCATTTGGTTCCTTGTTGGTGCTTTATCTTCGGCGTCTCTTGGCAAACCCTGGGGGGAAATACAAAAACCCTCAGTCAACGATATTATTAGATTAGACAAGATTGTCGCATACAGTAGAAAAGGGTATTGCTACTCCCCTTGGATGCTATGCTAGTCAATCGCAGGTTATCAGCTTGTCCTAACAATATTTGCTGGTACCAATTTTCATTGTACATCAGAGCGAAGAAATAAACTACGAGAGAGTAAAGTGTATGGTACGCAACTCCAAACTGGAGGGAGAGGAAATGATGGTGTATGTTATTAGCTTGGTAGAAACACAATGACAAGATATTATTCAGTCAGAATTCCGAGTTCTCCCAACAAGAATTGAACCTACATGTATGACCTTCCGGACACCAGTTTAACGGAGCTACGTCACGGTTGGTGTATCTTGACAAAAATGGCCAATTTTTTCAAGTTAGCCATTCACAATCCATCTTAATCTTCTCCATCCTCAACCATCCTTGTTCCTGTTTGGTTTATAATTACCTCTTTGGTGTTTTTCTACCTTAGTAAACTATTATTTTGAGGATTTCTTCTATTTGAAGGTGATTTTGCACTTCGCAAAACATCTCGTGACATAGCTCCTTAAACGCTCTACAACTGAGCTACAGGAGACTCACGGGAAGTAGGTTCAAATGTAACAAACTTTCCGCACACTACTAGGATTAGTTTTAAAAGGTAGGTTCGGAATTTTCGAACTATGGAATTCAAGTCCGATGCAATAAACACAAGGGGCATCGCGTCTCCCAATACCTCCGAGAATTAAACCGAGCCCACAGTTTTCCCAGCTTAGTTACTACGCAACACGACGAATCCCCATTAAGACATGCCGGCGTGACAATTTTCGGAATACTCGCGAGTGATTGATTGAAAATACATGAAAGAATCGAAAACTCTTCCGAGTGCTTTAACGAAGGATTTACCCCAAATAGCCATTTGTTACCAGACTGATTAAGATGAAATAAAGCAAACAAGAAAGGCCAGAAGCCATGACTAGCGTTATTGAAAAGAATTCCGGCGAAAAGGGCAAGGTGAACAACAATATTGCTTTGGACAAATTTCTAAAACAAACTGCACTAAGTTTACCTTTCTTCTTTTTCGCACTTCCAAACTTTTTTCTTCCACTGCAAAGAAACATAATGAAAGATAACATTTGGAAACTTTCCGCACCGCGGTATTCTTATTCCCAACTTTTGATTTTATTTGGCGCAGCAAAATCATAACCAAACACAAGCCGAATCAACCTCTTCACACTCAAAGTTAGTAGCACTGCATATCCTTTTCCCTGCTAGCAGAATCTCCTTTTCCATTATTTTTGAGGCAGGATGAAAAGGAGACTCTGCTTCTGACTCTAAACGATGTTTGATCTAACCGCCGTCCCCACGATCGTGAACGAAATAAACCGTTTTTTGAAACCAGTTTGTCGCAAAGTATTCAGTACGCATGCCTAATGGAATTATCGCTGAAAAGTAACTGAGTCCACAGTGACAAAGCGCATGCTGTTCAATGTGGCCGCTGTGAATGTTGAGCCCACATGTGTCATACAACATACGATCACGTGCGAAAGTTGTTTGGTCGCTTAGTAACGCTAACGCATGCTCAATAGGAATCGTTTCGAGTCAGAGGCAGAGTCTCCCGAAATAAAAGGTTTCATCCTGCCTCAAAATAACGGAAAAGGAGACTGCTAATACAGGGAACATATCCTTTGGGGTCCATAATTTATAACTAAATAATGAAATTTATGAAACTTTGTCGCCAGATTTGAAGCTTTTTCTCTTGAATCTGCACTTAATTGGCAATCTAATATAATTACGAGAGTTTTGGAAATACTCTACCTTAGATTTGGATTTCTCTTACTGCTTGAACTGAAAGACAAAATCAAATGGTTTTATAATTAGAGGTCTGGACGCTACCGCAATGCCGTTCAATTTTGATTTGAGTAAACAACGGATATTGACCGGGGGAGGGGGGGGTCCAATATTTTTCCCATCTAGACGCAGCACTGATCTAGACCGCAACATGTCGCAACGACGCCGCAACATTTTTCTAGTTTAATTGTTGAATTGTAAACAAAGAAAACTATAGGCAGTTTTGTTTGCGTATTTTTTACTAACAACAACGACAGCGAAAAAAAAACAGTTTTAAAAAAGCCAGCTAAATGCATGTTTTTCACAAAGCTCGCGCGGTTGTTTATTTCTAAAACAGATAAAAGAATTAGTCATCAATTTTATTTCGTGTTTTGGGTTTTGCCATATAATAAAAATCTTATTAACCGAGCTTGGTCAAGATTCTCCCATACAGACCTCCCGCTCGATTAATAAGAGGAAAATAATGAATACAAGAAAGTATGCCTGTGTTACGTGTTGAGTACGTAAGTAAGTAAGTCAATGTTTATTTAATGAGTGTAAACACGATTGTCCAGTATTCTACGGTCAAATATTTCATTCTGACATGAGCAGTCGTTTATGCTTTACTTGATGGGTTGGCTTTCTGGTTTGCCAGCGAGAATTATGACTAGCACTGGTCAGAATGATATGTACTTAAGTAATCTCTTAATTTAGAGAGGGTAGCACATAATAGCGGCAGCGCTACTAAACTTGTGGCCGCTCTAATAAAAACTCTAAAAACTAACAATATTAAAATACTATATTGCAATACTAATAATAAGCAGTTGACAATGGAAATGCTTAAAATACATGGATAAAAATCCACGTTTAAAATACAAATTATATATACATAAATTATTTATTAAAATATACTAATATTGAGAATTACTGATTATTAATAAAAACCGAGTTGGCAGTGGTATCAATATAAACAAGATAGGAGCTGCAATGAACTCGTACTGAAATGAACCTACAGAACAACTCTACGTAGATAAAAATTACCTGGATCTAGCCTGCGTATTCACTACTCTGTAAAACAACAACAACGTAACAAAACCGTCACATAAGTAAATCAAACAACGAACAAACGAGAGCATATTCCAGGTTTTCCATAAATTAAATGAATGTTGTAGTCAACAAGCATTAAACAAGAAATAAAAATTAAAATAAAATTCAAAAATAAATAAATAAATAAACAAGAATAAAAGTGACATGTTTAATTAAATGAAGCACTCTGCTTGGTCAAAGGGTGTATAACACTGGGAATGGAAAGACGAAAAAAACATGCAAACTCAATAAAACATACAATTAGGAAATATTTATAACATAAGAAACTAAATAAAAACAGCGAAATTAAATAATAAAACGTGTTCAGCACATGGTATTCGCAAAATAATATGGCCCCTCGTCTAAACTTGGAAGATTCACAAATTACTTTTGAACAGTCTTTTGATACATTTATTTTTCGCTAATTTGACTCTTCAGCCTCCATCTTGAAAAAACATCTGAACAAAGGGGGGGAACAATATGTTACTCACGCTACAGGAAGTGGGAATGGAAATTATTATTAATTATCCTAAAATGGGGCTTAGAAACGGAAGAGCACTGTGTTAAAAAAATGTCTCGAAGCTAGTCAATACCTGATCTCTGAAATGATACAAAAAAATGGCTATTTTTGCCTCCAATCTAATACATTTTACGCCTCCAGAAATCTGACAACCTACAGTACAATTTTGAAAAATAAAATGGAAATTTAAAAGCGTGTATCTACATTTAGGCCTTCCAATACTTTGCTTAATTGTTATATTTATGCATTACTGTAGTCAATTGTGTAATAATGTTTTAAAATAAGCTGACTAACCCTTCCATCTTCTCCAGTATTTAGCACAGTCAAGTCAGCAAATGACGTCAGTTTCATTCATGCCTGACTGCTCAGGCACGCTCTGATATCTGGGAAATCAATGAGATACAGTTAAAAGTGACTAAAGTCAACTCTATATAAAGTGACGACAATGTAAAACGCTCACTTTCTTGGCGACAAGTGTGCGGCAATTACAGTTACAACTGGTTTGTCTTAAATGCTGACAGTGTGACTTTGTTCAGTTACGATGTAATTCAATCATAAGGGATTTTTTAAATACAAACCTTTTTCCTTTTTTCTTAGCTGGCTAGTCGAAGTAGATTGTCCTCTTCATATCTAACAATAGAAAAGAAAATAGTTACTGTATCATTCACCATTTGCACCATTCATCTAGTGTGATCAATCCTGGTGCCAGGGTAGTCCTAAAAGGGATTGTTGTTGGTGACTGACGTTTCGACGTTTGGAAGTCATCTTCAGAGTCAAAGTGAAATGTGGTAGTCGGTCAGTTTAGCCCAGTTCAGACGCCGTACTTCACATGAGCCGAATCGAATTCGATGAATTAAGTTCTTGTGAGGTTACGGCGTCCTGAATCAATTAGGAACGGCTGAATCAATTCGGATCGGCTGCAGCCGTTCGTCCCGCCTGGCTTCAGCCGAGAATAACTGCTGTGGACCGGCGTGATTCAGACGCCGAACTTCACATGAGCCGAAACAAATGCATGAATTATTATAATGTAGTTTTCAATATAACAGCAATTTTCCCCCATTAATTTGAAGTTCGGCTGAATTAAGCTCGGCGTCTGAATCAATTCAGTCGATCTAAATTAATTTGGGTCGGCCTAAATTCGAATTTGATTCGTCTCATGTGAATTATGGTGTCTGAACTGGGCCTTAGCTTGTTTTAAACAACTTTACACTTAAAAGTGTAAAGTTGTTGTCATTGTTAGTAAAATTTGTGCCGGTCCTGTTTGAAGTCAAAGTTCGTTCGTCTGTTTGTTGAGGTCCGTGCTCTCCGATAAGTCGTTGTGTGTTTTTATAAGGTGCTGGTAAATTGTTGACACCGGTTAAGTAGTTTGAACCAGCTTTCAAGAGGCAGTTTGTCGAAAGTTGTTTAGTACTGTAGGTAATGCAGTCCGCAGAGTCCGAGTCAATTCTGTGTTTTATCAGTCGATGAATGTTCAGCAATGTGATTGTTGGCATCACCATTTCTCGTTGCTCGGTTGTGTTCACTAAATTTTACTTCATGCAGCTAGTAAATATTATTTTTTTTACGTGTACAGTCAACTCTCTTAATAGCGGACACTCTCGGGACGTTTTGGAGTCCGTATAGCGAGAGTCCAACATAGCGGGATGGCATTTTCAGTCAAACCTCTATAGCTTCAACCCTGGGGCAGTATTTTGTCCGTAATAGCGGGTGTCTGTAATAATTGGTGTGTCCGCAAGGCGATAGTTGACTGTAGCTAACTAAAACAATTGCTTAGAATAATAATAATAAAACAAACAAAAAGTATGCCTTGTGCGATGCTTACGACAGTGGCATTCCTTTTTCTTTCTGTTTGTTCCCACGTGACACAGTTTCACATCCATTACCTGAAAGAAATTCCAAGCGTCTCGTTCAGTTGAACAAATGATTGAAAACATAATTATTGTACCAAGCTTACTGCTTACTGCATGTATGCATGATTGACACTTTTTGGCAAAACATTTCCCAGAACTTTTCAGGACTTTTCCAGGACTCGTGTAGATTTCCAAATGTACAAGCTTAATTATTCTTCAACACATCCTTTTCGCATTTTGCAAGAGTTTTTTCTCCACACCCGTTAGTTACATTTGTGACCGTTCGCTTGAATTTAGAGATTTCCAGGACTTTCCAGGTCCTGTAAAAAAGGGTTGCTCATTTTCGCAGAACTTCCAGTCCTGGAAAATGCCAGAACAAAATTCCAAGACCTTCCAGGATTTTTCAGGATTTTTTCAGCCAGGATTCCCATAGACCCATACGAACCCTGACTATGTCATGTTTGAATTCTCAGAGATACGATTTGGAGAGGTTATCAGATCTGAGTAAACATACGGTCTACAATGTAAAACATGAAACATACCCGAAGTTCTTGTGGTGCATCGCTGTATTCATCTAACAAATATCAAAACAGAACAAAACAATTAGCTGACCATTCTTCAATACTTTTTAAACCATACTGAACAATATGAATATCCATGTCGCATTTAAAATCTATAAAGTAAAACAAATAAAGAAATTGTCATTATGTCACCTCTTAGATCGTGTAAAAGTGAACTGGTCAGTACTCTCTTTCTGGCTCTTTCTTCATCTCTCTCTTTTCTAGTCTTCTTATCATCATCCTCATCTGGAAATTAAACAAAATACATTCATAAATTTATATCTACAGTGTATAATACATGAAGCGGTAAAGGTAACCAAACCGATCCCATCAACATGTCGGTCAAACAGTGCGTCGGTCGACAGTCGACCGATGCGTCGGTGACTATTTTACCTCACATGATATATATTATGCACATATATTTGTATTCATTTGGCACATCACACAATCTATGGGTACATAAAGATTGTGTGACAAGCCAAATGATCACTTCTGTTACCTCAAGACGATGGCTGAGGTATCTACAGGTATGCAAGAGAAATGTACAACTTACATGTATGTTATACATGTCTGACTGCTCCTCTCAATCCTTGCATTATTGGAAAGCTACTAAATGTACCTATTTGTCAATGACACGTTATTGGTCAAAAATATGAACAATCAGACATGTGAAGAGACAAAGGTAGTGCAGCATGCCTATCTGAGTATCAATAGCCTTCTACATTTGCAAGTGTTTCAAAGAGTTGTATTGTAAACTTTGCAACACTTGTACTGTTCAAACTACAGTTCTGTACACTTAGGAAATGTATATTTCCAATTAGTTTTAAGTTATTGAGTGTGTCAGTGCATGTATGATGTTGTGCAATAAGTTGTACATGTGGCAAAATGTAGATCTGTGGTAATAATATTAAAATAAAATGTTTTCAAGAGCTTACCGTAAGGAACAGCAGCTACTTTTGGAGGCACATAGAGTTTGGATTTCTTAGGAGCATCTTCTTCACCGCTGCTTTCCATATCCTCATCATCAAGCTGCAAGTCACAAAAGTTTAAAATTCAACCCTAATCCCCAATGGAACTCTGCTTATTCAGGTGTGATGTCACAGCATTTCTAATACCGTAGAATTCCGAAAATAACGCCACCCTTACTTTCGGAATTAGTAGCCCTAAGTGGCCACAACTTTTGGGTAGCAGCTACTTGCAGGTGGTCGTTACTGCTAAAATACACAAACAATATATTCCAAGAAACTTATTGGGCAAGGTAACTATATAACTGTCGACCACAAAATTGGCGTGACTCAAGATATGAAAAGAAGTAAAATACTTTCCAAAGTACCATACTACCGTAGTCACCTTTAGAATGCTAAGCCAATGTTGAATCAGGTTTACTTTTGAGGGAACAGAGATTAAGATCCTTAGGTTCATTATTTTCGGGTAGCTGACGAGATTTTCGAAAAGGTCATTACTAATGTCTTTTGGGAATTATTGGCAAGGGGTCTCCAAATTAATGTTACTGTCAGGCATATGGCCTTATGTGCAGACATGCATGTAGAGGATTAATTAAGTAAGTCAGGTATAGGCGTAAGTTGTTATTTTCAGAATTCTATGGTAGGTACATGAAAACTATGCTGCAGTTAAAAATATAGTATCTGTAATATTATGGTACAAGCCTTCTGTTCATTAATCCAATCAAAATTTGAGTATTGGATCAATTCTTGTTTTGAATTCTCAACTCTTCATTTGAAGAGTGGATTATTGAAACGAATAATGAGATCAATTTGCGATAATGAATTCACTAATTCACCCTTGGGAGGAACGCTTGAGCTGTTTTGACTGTAATGCTGTCTTGTAAGTCCATTATGAGGTGCATGTATGTACACATGGTATATATTGACTTGCTGTATTGTTCTCCATAACCAGCTTACATCAAGCTCAAACAAGCTGAGTTTCAGTACAGTAGTCAGTGTACACTTGTCAGAAATTACAAGCCCTTAATAAGATAATGAGCACACAGCATCTACATGTAAGTTTAGCTGTGACAAAATTCATGAGATGTACCAGCCATGTAAAGTAACCCACCTTTGTCGCCATGTTGTCAGGATTTGGTTTAAACCTCAGGGGATCACTTTCGGCACCTTTATGAAAATAAATAAAATTAATGAACATATGAATTATTAAATACAATTGTTTTATTGCATGCACACTGTTTTGTAGTGAATGAAATAAATATCACATGACGTGTAACATCATCATACAATATACACTGTGAGTTTTCATGTTGTTTAAACACGGAGTGATCCTATATATTGAGGCTGAGGTGTTCATGCAGCCTGCCAATCACAAATCCCAACGGACGACCAATGATCTCATTTGATTGGTTAATTCACCCACGTCTAATTATGTCTAATTACTCAGTATTGTTCAAGTTATTTGCACAATCACAAAGCTTGTAAATCTGAATAATTTTAAAACCAAAGTCACCTTCACGAGACTCATTCTACATGTAGTTCTCAGCATGCTCAGATAAATGGAAACAGATGGCTCGTTGATGCAGGCTTGAGCTTTACAGCAAATATCTTAGCCGCGAAATTTGGATTCTCAGGGACTTGGACTGTACTGTCGAAACGGGCTAAGAGAAATCATTGTTTGCATTCAGTTCTTCCAAACGGTGAATACACATATTTGTTTTGCTCTCAATATTTATTATTTCGCTTCCCAGTTTATTCAACATAAATCAATTATTAGTTGTTTGGAAAAACCAACCCCACTTTTCCTCGACCATTGTTGTGTGATGTTTTGGCTTCCACCACATGCCATTAATGATAAAAAAAAGTGCGTCAGAGGGGTGTGTTCTTGCCTTTTATAGGCTCGCTCTGTGTTTAAAATATTAATATATTATAAGGACATGGAAGTTTTACAGTAATAGTAACACCAGCTTGTATGTGACCATGAAAGCTATAATATATATTACATGCCGTACACTTGTATGTGTTTGGTGCCGTTTTGTTTTTCAATATCCAGAAAAATGAAATTTGAGATTTTTGCTTTGAGTTTTGAACTTGGGCACTTGTGGGAGTGAAAAGGATAATGCAAGTTTCTGTAGTAATTCAACCGATCTGGAGGGATAATTTTCTAAGTGAGATTTAATGTCATTGTTTTAATGTTTGTATGATATACAGTGTATGTTAATGTTTTCACCATATAATAATTACAACATTACTGTAAAATTAATGTACAAATAAAACAGTGTACCTGAGCTCATCCCAGTTGTGGCAGCCTTAATCATTTTATCAATCTGATATTTCATTTTCTGGTCAATGGGTCTCAGTTTCTCCAGAATCTACATTTACATAAGATTTTAGTGATGAAAATTAAAAAACATGTAATATATATATTATATAATATTTAACAAATAAAGAAGCCAAAGCCATGTATTATACTGTCATAAAACACGACAGGAATTTGAGAACACGAGATAAAATAATTTAGAAAACACGAGCCGTAGGCGAGTGTTTTCTATATTTCTCAAGTGTTCTCAAATTCCCGAAGTGTTTTATGACAGTATAATACAAAATTGGTTTTGGCTTCTTTATGTGCTTTAAAATATAGATTGTGTGGTTCCAGAAAATATCCATACCCCCCCACGGAAGGCAACTGGAAATTCCAAGGGGGTGGGGGGTTAAAGGCCCAGGAATTCCGAAGGAGAGGGGGGGTTCACGCAGAGCTTGTTTTCCAGAGGGTTCCCTTCTGAACAAACACAACAAATTTGTAAGAAATACTTACATACTTTGTCTCTATTTTCGAGGAATGAAACCAAGCCAAATCAAACATTCTGACCATTGAAATAAACCCAAACATCTTGTTCTTTCATGTATCTTTTATTTTCTGAGTTTACCACCTCTCTAAATGAGAAAAAATGTCTCTTGAAGTTGCAAGCACGAACTGAACCGAATGGGATTAAAAATGGCCAACCAAAACTCCTTCCCAGTCCCCTGGCCATTGTTTCTTGGAAAAGCCAGGTTGCTCAGCTTTGTTATGAACACAAACGATTTCAAATTTTCCTTCGTCGTGCAAGCGCTAAGCAAATTATGGCAAAGTGTCTTGAAAACAAAAACATAATCAGACTTCAAGACAAGTAAGTTAAATTTTTGATTGGAAAGAAAGATGAAAGATATTCTTTCTTTCTTTGGATTAAATTTGTGATTCACGCACAGGTAACCCAAGCGCTCTATATGAGTAATAGTAACGTAATATAAGCTAGAAGTTTTAAAACAGTTGTCAAAACAATGAATGGAAATTAAAGTTTTATTTACTTCACCCTTATCACTGTTTGTTCACTGTCTTTGTAGTTGAAATGATTTTGGAGTGATTTGGAGCGGTTTGGAGCGATTTTAAGAGAGTTTTTGTTTTTCGATGTATATCTATATATATAATAGGACCTTGTCCTATTAGTATTATATATATAGATATACATCGAAAAACAAAAACTCCCTTAAAATCGCTCCAAACCGCTCACTCTCAGCGCAAAAGATCACGGAAAAGATCTCGGTCAAGATTTGTTGACAACTGAAATCGTCCACTCGGTGTAAGTCTGCGCGCTATATCACACGTACGCACCACTTGTATGCGTCAGATGTACAAAGATTTTCTTTTCAAAAACTTTCTTCAAACTCCCTGAATCACCAGAAACAATAACTATCTATTTAAAAAATCTACATTTTACTAAGAATTAACCATTGTCCTGAGAAATTGCCAAGTTAACTTGGTGTATATGAAAATAAATTCAAAGCTTATGTGTACAGTTAGCGCGTGCTGATCTTGTCACAGCGCGCGAGAGCTCTGAAATTTTCCTTTCAATCCAATCAGAGTGGAGAACACAACCGACTTTACCAGATGACTACTCTCCGGTAGAGCGAGAACATCTGGGTAAACCTTAAGCAGGAGTAGTTAAAAATGTACATGTATGTAGGCTTTTGAAGTTCAGGGTTTTCTCGTCACTCGTGCATGTAGCTTTTTTGGTAGTTTATTGTGAGTCATTTCTCACTTCAATCTTTGCTCCCCCGCCTCTCTCACTGGCTAAGTATTGGTTTAATAATAGGTACATGCAAGTCCACTGACAGTCAGTGGATCAAAGTTACAGTGCCTGGTGGTTGATGCTCGCAGGGTTGCCATGAGTACCTCCATGCAATTGCCACTTGGCATCCAATTTTTAAGACACATACATGCATCTTTGGCGATGAGTTCAAAATTTCTCATTTTCTCATCATTTAAACTTCATGTGAAAAGTCAGTTTGGGAATTAGTGTATTTCAACACTGCAAGTCAATCACACCTCTTCTCAACATGCACTGATGTAAAAAAATTGTGGAACATTACTTACAGTACGAGCTTCTACTAGTCTTTCCACAGCCGGATCTCCTTGCCATGATTGTCGATCAGTTTTTGTTAACAGGTAGTATGTAAGATCAATAACATAGCTGCAACAACAACAGTAAGATCGCATCAAAAATAATACAACTGGGCTGGTTGTTTGAAACCTGATGAACTCTAATCCAAGGTTTTTATTTCTGGTTTTCCAAAGAGTTTTTCTCTGTTAATTTAAGTTAGTTTGACATCATCCAAAGTTTAAAATGTTGTAGAAATAACAGGCTGCAAATAACAGTCGGTCATCGGACAATGGCCGACCAAATTTGCCAAAGTCCGATGAAATCCCAACTGTGGACAATTTTTTGCCTTCCAACGCAAACGCTACCGTATTATAACGTTTTTGTTCTAACACAAACTAGTTTACTCTGTGTTGACAAAAATTATGCATTAGATTAGCAGGTTCGCCTATCAAGTGGTACTGTAATATGATGTGCGACCTCATTTTTGTTTTGTCCAACCAAAATGGTGACTTAGTCGGACACATGTCCTTTCAAGAAAAAAAAATTATTTGCAGCCCTGACTTCCAAAACCGAATTCAAAGTTGATGCCAACCCTAGTTTTTAACAACTATTAAACATGACCCTGCATGTTAATTAGCACAAGTTAGACCAATTCTGTACATGACTAAATCTCAAACGTCAGTACTTGTAACGTATACAATCATGATATGGTTGTAGCATACTTACCTGAGGAGGAGATGAAACTTTAGTTCTAAAAAACTCACACCCTGAAATGAATAACATGTTTTTACTTTCAGTGGTATATAAAATGTTCTAACATCCTGGGACTGGCTCAAGATATTCATTAATTTGTACATAAATTGCCACTCTAGTCACTGAGATCAATTGTTATTATTAAAATAGCAGTCATTGCTGACTTTGAATTCATCTGACACACTGTGCCATAGTCTATGCATAAAACATTTTGTTATATATATTTTTTTTAAAAATCAAGTCAGTACAGTTGTACACACATTTACTTTGTACACATATTTACTTGGTACAGTAGCTCAAAAGCCCTTTTAGGGAGTTTCAAATAAAGTATACATACATGTACAGAACAGTATAGTATGTGTGTATGTATGTACATGTATGTAACTATGTAGATTCAATGTACATGTATCCACATTGGCTCATAGTTTTTTTATTATTTTTAATAATTAATTATCTGTACAATGTATGTTGTACATGTATGTATAATAGGCCAATTTTCGATATATTGGCTCCGAGGCTTAGGGGAATAAAACAAAATAAATTAGTTATTCATCCTTCAACCTTGTTTATTATTTCTTTTGTTTTATTCCTCTAATCTCAGAGCCAAGTACAAATTTTTAATAAATCAAAATTGGCCTACACACACTAAATAAAAATAACATAGAAGAAAACTAAACCATTCAATTGAGATACACAAGTGTCATGAGTCTCCAGGCATGTGTTTTTTTTTATGGCAGCCAAGGAATATTATGAATAAATGAATGGATGTTTATTGCCAAAAATATAGCATACATCAATATTAATTCTGATTGGGGATGAGGTTATACATGTACTTGCAGAAGATACAGTGTATTCAAAATACAGTACTGGGGCAGTGGACTGTGTTTTTTTTTTTTTTTTTCTTTTAATTGCTGAAATTCCTAGTGGGATATGAGTTCTAACAATGCCTAGCTGGCGCACACAGACCTTTTCGTCATTAACCATCCACTTGTAATTTTCTTCATCAAACTCTCTACATGTTGATCTATGTCTGAAACCTTTAATAAATAATTCAAACAAAAATTATAAATATACTATTTACAAAAGTATATCACTATGTTAAATAATAATTTATTAGCCTACACATGGCTGTAGGAGTAACTGCAGAAACCCTTGTCACTTGGAAGTTGATGACTCTAGAAATTATGGCTATGAGGCTACGTAGGGGGGCAGAACAACCTCTCCCTCTCAATTTTTCTACACATACATGATGTATATCTGGAAGTGGCTATGCATGGCTTAATTAATATGGTTGCTTCTGTATGTTGTATTTCCGACAAAATCGAAGTCGCAACAATTGCCACTATAAAACGACGATCTTGGGTATCAAAGCGATGATTTACAAATTATCGTGGTCAAATGCATCAAATGTTACCGAAAATTTCCGACACAAAAACGACGAGTCTGTTTTAAAAAGTCGACGAATTGTTGAAACTGCACGACGAAATCGAAGTCTGCAGGTACCCAAAGAGATGCTCAAGCTTATAAGCTATTTCTTGTACATGTGGTAATTTAAAAAAAAAAACTTAAAAGGAAGATTGTATCGTAAGCTTTGGTTAAATGTAACCCTTGATCTACTAAAGTTTAGCTTTACTTAGAACTTTATCATTGTTGTGTCAACAATAAATATTTTCATCACATAAAGCTACAGTCGAACCTCGTTATTTCTAACTCTCAGCGGAAACGAAAAATAGTTGGATATAGCGGGTTTTTACTGTAACCGAGTACGAAATAACAGGGTTCGACTGTAGTTAACTCTGAAATAATGTTTCTTGCATGGCTAAACTAGGTGACATTTGCGTCCGCAGCAATGTTTCCGCAACATGTACAATGTTTCCTATAGTTTACACACGTGCACTTCGTTGACTTCGTTGTCACAGTGTTTGTTTTCCTTACCTTTTCCCCCATCTCTCTCATGGTTGATATAACTAGCGGTAAATCTTTTGCCTATTATCTAAAGAAAATTTAAGAGACAGCATCAAAATGTATCGTTCTTGTCAGAAGAAACACGAGAAAAGTTAAAACGTACCGTTTCCGCCGCCATCTTGGAATGCACGATGAAGCCGCGATATCAAACTACAGCGGCCTTACTGTAATGCCGGTGTGTATGTCGTGTAAGCAGGGCGCTTGAGGTGTTGTGGGGGAGGGGGGAGGGGATACTCAGGTTTATTATACGACATGGCATTTTAGAGTGCGAATACGCACAAAGACGAGAGCAAATATGAGACCGTATTTCGGAAAACATTGTTGAAAGCCTATATATTTTAGGAAATAATTATGTCGTATAATAAACAATTTGTTCAGCGGAAAGTTGTGTAATACGGCCTGTGGGCATTTTTACGAGTCCGTTTTTATTTGTTTCGAGCCTTTAGGCTGAATAACCTCTATCAAGAGAATGTGAAGGGTACCCTTCACATTCTCTGGCCTCTATTTATTATACGACATAGCATAGCACACGCACAAAGACGAGAGACAAATATATAGATGTTATGAACTAGTGTGAGGTCCGTATGGGGAAAATATTTGGTCGAGTTCTTTTTTGCCAAGTTTAGGGACCGAGCCGAAGGAGGAGGTCCGATAAACTTGCCAAAAAAAGAACGAGACCAATATTTCACAATACGGAACGAACAAGCTAGTTCCCAATAAAGTTTTTATTATAATGCGTTTTTTGATAGGACTGTTCACAGCTCCCTCTATTTTTTCGCGCTGAAATCGTCGCCCCCCTGCTGTCACGATCGATCGTGGAGCCGCCCCATCTTGGATTATTTGGCGAGCGAAATCTGGGGAGAGGACAAAACTCCCCTGGGTACGGGAGGCGGGGCGCGGGGAGGCACAAAAAAAAGTGCCTCCCCGCGCCCCGCCCCCCGTACCCAGGGGAGTTTTGTACCTCTCCCCAGAGTTCGCTCGCCAAAATAATCCAGATGGCGGCTCCAGCGATCGATCGTGACAGCGCGACGATTTCAGCGCAAAAAAATAGCAGGGGGACTGAGAACAGTCTAGTTTTTTGAAAACTTCCTGATAAATGCAATTCATTTCTCGGCCTAACGCGCCGCCCGCCAAAGTTAGATGTAAACATGTACTCGCAGGGTGCCTGTAAATGAAACATTGTTGATTTTAGAAGATATCGTGCATTACCAACTGTGCCGTTGGACTTTTTGTGGGGGTTTAGATTTAGCCTAATTGCGACTCTTTTTGGGGGGGGAGGGGGGGGGCTCCAAAATGTTGGCCTCATTTGACTTCTCTCCGTCAATAATGTACTATAAATTAACAAAATGAGTACACGCCAAGATCGTGTGATCCAATCAAAAGCTGAGTGAGACTGTAATAAACAGAAGCAGAAATCCCACATAAATATTGGTGGAAGGCGAGTGCTCTCGCCACGGCGCCATTTCTGTATTTACTAAACCAAAGCAATGACAGTGGACCAAAAATCACAGCAACAATAAACAGCACAATCTGAGCCAAATAGAGACTCGAAGCAAATACACGTTAAGCGCGGGAAACGCGCGTAATTCAAGTTACGATTGGTTTTGCGTTTTGCATATGATTGAGTTGAGTAAATGGCGCGAAGATATTTTAGCGATAGTAAAGCCAAAATCAAAGCAACGCGCGGATCTTACCCGGATCAATAAATCGACACTCAATAGAGCAATTTCGATGCTATTAAAATTCGATCTCTAACTTGGCTTTTTTTTTCGTTTTTATTCCCGCCTCTAAGTGTAAGTTTTATGTCGACATTGCCATGAAAAACCGCTCTATTCCATATCACTGAATCCATTCTTGTTATTAGGATTCTCGAGCTGTCGAGGATCAACTCGAGAAGGCAGTTATGCAGGGACACGCGGGGCACGACCTTCATTTTCCCTGTCGCATCGTACCCCGTACGCTTTTTTCACATGCATGTCTGGAGGAATTGCCCGATGAAATAGTCTAGGAAAACATCTTCGTACTGCATGATGACGGTACCGTTTCATTTTTTCAATCTTTAATACAAAGAAATTGACCGTTTCGAAATTCTTAAATCGATAATGCATCATTTATAACAGTTCGTATATTTTATGGCCATAATTAGTGTTTTTTAAAAAAAAAAAAAATTTTGAAATAGATTCTTGTGCTTATAATTAAAGCCTTTTAAATGTTCCCTCTCAATATATTGCCAGGTAGAGACGAGATAGAGAAAATAATAGAGGTTATCAAGCGGAAAGTTGTGTAATACGGCTGGGTATTTTTACGAGTCAGTTTTTAATTTTTCGAGCCTTTAGGCGAGAAAAAATAAACACTGACGGCGTAAAAAATGCCCAGCCGTATTACACAACTTTCCGCTGAATAAATTGTTTATTATACGCCATAATATATTTCCTAAAATATAGGCTTTCAACAGTCGTTTCCGTTTAGCGCGCGGTCAGGGGGACTGAGACCCGTGTAATACGGTCTCATATCTGACCTACTCCGTCTTTGTGCGTATTCGACACTCTTAAAATGCCAGGTCGCTGTAATAAAGGAACATATCAAACTACTCAACTGGTTGTGGGGGTGGACAAAAGATGTCTTGTTTCTGTTAGGACGCAATCCAAACTCAACGTTGGATGTGGATACTGTGCAATATGTAGATCCTGCTAATTATGCTTTAATAAGTCTGTAATAGACCAGCGATAAACGCCATACGGAACAGTGTAATTACTGCGCTGTTTCGTGTGCCATATCTTTAACGTGACCCTCTCTCTTTTTAGCAGTTTGATTTTTCCTTCTCTACTCCAGTTGCTTTAACTTGCTTTCGCATAGCCATATTCCCGAGTGCTGTAGGCGTCGTCTCGACATAGAGTGAGCCATAAGTCCACCTAAAATTCATAAAAAGCAAAAGAAAAGAAACAACTTAATGATTAAGATTTAACAGACGCCATTTGTTTTGTTGTTTTAGGAGTTAATTTAATTTACACCAGTAGAGCATTTAAGCCAAGTCAGTTTCAGTAGTCTTGCGTAAAAAAAATAGCATAAGCGCCCAGTCCTGAAAAAGCGCCTTGTCTTCCAGTAAGCGCGCCTCGCGGCGCCCTAAAACAAATTGTTTACGGTATAAGAAAAAGTGAATGGAAACTTTTTGAGGCAGACCTACAGTGCCCAATAAACGGTTCATAGAAGCGTTTTAAAATATAGACTGAAAAGCTTGCGCGCGCTCTGATTGCCAGTTAAAAAGCATCTTCTATATAGGTAAATAATACATGGCTTTGGCTTCTTTATTTGTTAAACAGTAATCAAGGAGTGCATGATATGTAAGACGACTGATCATCAAGCTCCTGCAAGTGCTTATAAATAGCCTGTAGTATAAGAGACTTGATAGAGCAACTGAACTGAGGATCGGCCTGAGTAACGGTGACTTGAACAAGTGGCGTCAGGAATGGCGTGGGAATATACTTGATGGGAAAAATTTAAATCAGCTATAACCCACCGGCCACTGAAGCCAAGTGGTCTGATAACTTACTGGCTTACGAGTCATCGTTGGAGACCAAAGTTATTTGACGCAATATTAATTAAAACATCATACAAAAACAGATTCATTGCGCGCCGGCTGGCAACCCAATCTCGTTTCTTATGTTGGAAAAAGAAAATACTTGAGAACAGGGCTATCCGGCGACTGCCAGTTCTGTTTCAATCCAATGGGTCAGAGCCAGGTGGCTCATCATGATCAGTGCAGTATCATAGACTAGGAGTACTAGGCTGCCTGTCCATTGCAGTAAACTCCACCCCCCCCCCCCCCTCCCCGGCCCCCCCAGCATTTTGTCAGGTTCTCATAACAGTTCACCACTTTGAGAGTAAAAGTGTCTTGCCCAGGAACAACACTTTACTTGTTCTGTCACTGGGGCTTGTAAAGAATAATTGACATTTGATATATAGCACGCGGGTTTATGTATCACGTGGGTTTCATACCGCGTGCTTTCTAAAAAGGCGTGTAGAATTACGATGCGGTGCTATTATTGTACACGGAGTTGAGATGTGAAACAACCGCGAATCGATTTAAACGAGTGATTTTGTTGTTAAGTTTACGATACGGTTTTATGAAAGGGCTCTTCTTGACGAGCTCATTCAGTGATACGAATATAAAAAAACAATGAAGAAGTTTCCTTATACCGGGCTTCACAAGACAGATTATTTCATCGAAAGCATCGGGCTTTAAGTGTCCCCCGGTGAACACGCTGCCAAGTAAAGCGATATCAAACCCGGCCAACGTCGAAGTGCTTTCCCTAATTATAAACTGAATCGCACACCAGTTTCTGGTACAAATTCTTCTTTTCGGCACATGGCCACAAATCTTCCGGTGATAAATCAGATTGCTTCGAGATTAGTGAAACCTCTTGCCGCTGCAAGCTTTTTTGGTCCAACAAGTCCCTTTTTCCTGTACCAGCTTCCGATATCAAGAAAATTTTGGAGCGTCATCTTTTCCCATCACTGCCGGAGAAACAATGCTTTCTGCCGTCTTTTTGAAGTTCGCGTTACTAAAGGCATCTGGAGACTTGAAATCGGAAGTTATCATGTCCTAAAGGTATATTCAAAATTAAATTAATATTAATCACCTCTCAAATTAAGACGCATTCAATAATAGATTTACTAATCAAGAAAACACGCCAAAGAGGTGTTATACGCCTTGAAAGGAAAATAGGATGGTTTCCCCTTAGTGGCGGATCCAGGAGGTATAGGTTGGGGGGATCCGCGCCCTCCTATCAACGCATGAGGGTTTTTTTGGCGAAGGTCAGCAAAACCATCTCCTTTTCAGAGGCCTGAAATCTCCAAAATTTGTCTGGGGGAGGCCCAAAACACTCCCACATTGCGAGGGCCAGCGCCCCTTTCCCCCCTCCGAACACGGCTTACGCGGTGTGAAAGGCGCTCGCGCTAATAACTACTGGCCGTATACCTCCAAAAATTATCCTTTTTCTTCACAGTTTCGGAAAAAACCAGGAAACCCCCTATCAAAAATTCCCGGATCCGACCCCACGTGGTTAATTATACCGCCAACACAATCAGATACCGTAAACTGCTGCTTATAAGCCCCCCGCTTATAAGGCCCCCCGGTTATAGGCCCATCTACCTGTAAACAAAAAAAATACATCCGATTATACGCCCCCGGATATAAGCCCCCCTCTAGTTTTTGTTCCAAATATTGAAATGAATTCGATTTTATTATGACGTTTTAAAGCTTTATTAAAAACCAGTAAATGGAAAAACGTATTTTCGATGTCAACACTGCTGCTAGCTCATTTCGAAACGTTTTTTTTAAATTCCCGACTTATAAGCCCCGCAGGATATAAGTCCCCCCGTTTATAAGCCCATCGCCAAAACCCTTACAGAAAGTTGTATAAGCCCAGGGCTTATAAGCCAGGCAGTTTTACAGTATCGTCGAAAAGGCGAAGCCCTGAGAGGTATTGGGGACGGAGGGTATAACCAATATTGTTTCACGTACGATCGGGACTTAACATCTGTTAAATGTTTCTACACACCCCTTTATTAGTCTCCTCAGCATTCATTGGTGTAAATCCGCGCCTGGCCCAATCGATGAAAATCGATGCATCGCGAAATCAATCGATCAGTCGATATCAATCGATAATTGTTAGTTAATTGATATCGAGTTGGTATCGGTCATATCGATGATCAATCGATAGCCACCAAGTAAAATTTTGTTATTACATTGATTGCTATCGATTGTCATCGATTGCTATCGATTTGTTTATCGATTCGCTATGGATTCATGGATATCTCGCAGTCCGTATATAGTCGCCGATATAGATTAACGCAAACTTTGAATGTTATTTACTTCCTCCACTTGGTTTTTCCAGTTGGAAAAGTAATAGGCACCTACTTAGACAAAGCCACTTACGCCCCAAGTAATGACAAATAATTTCCGGGGAGACTTGCCGAGTACGCCGAGACCCTGCCCGTTTAAAAAAATCCGAGCCCGAGACTTAGGGCTCCACAAATCCGAGCCCGTAGACGCATAGGAGACTATAAAACATGATAAAAGAAGCTGCATTTGCGAGATTCAAAATTCGAGACTTCCGAGATCGTCCTATTTCTGGCGAGCCCGAGTATCCGAGACGCCTTTTTTTAAGCACCGAGATTACGAGACTCTGCTGAAATTTGCCGAGATTCATACTATTGATTATTGATACAATTCAAGTCATCTATTTCTTTGGCCGGTTTAGCCTTACGTTGAACATGTATGCACGGTATGTTCTACGGAAAAAAAAAAAAAACGCATAATGTAAAACCTTGCTCCGTTTTCTAGATAACGCAATTTTGTTTACTACATGACATAGAATGAATAAAGAATGAGGTATTGATCCCGCTTTTAAGAATCTGATCCAAATGGAAACATAATCAATGGAAAGCTTATGACAATCGATTAAAATCGATGATAATCGATGAAAATCGCATCATAGTAAAAGACACAAAATTTTCCCTCATCGATCGATCGATCGGAACAACTTGGCTTTTCTACGCGCCAAGTCTCCCTAATGATATCAATTCACCATCTTTACGATCCGTAAGCCATTGTTTGACGACCCGTACAGGCCCGTTTACACATGTGATTTTTGATGCGATTTAGCAGCGATTTATCGCGCAAGTGTAAACTACCTGCGATTTTCACGGCGATTTTTATGGCGATCGCATCAAAATTCGAGCAAGTTCGAAACAGCGGCGACAAATCGTATTCAAATCGCCATGAAATCGCAGCTGGTTTACACGGGAAATTTGGAATCGCGCGATAAATCGCCACTAAATCGCATCAAAAATTGCATGTGTAAACGGGCCTGTATACGGGTCGTACTGGTCGTACGAGTAGACCGATGCCATTTACGGGTCAGCTACCGGCGGGTCGTATCAGCATTCATGTGGTGTCGTGTTGGATGCCAGGTCGTGTGTATTGCAAATGTAGGTTGCATTGATGTAAATTGGAAGGCTATTGAAACAGAATAGCATCTGAACATTGTGTCGGGTTTGTGTTATGAAAAAGCGACTGATTCCTTAATAAACTGTTGCGCTGCGTCGGCGTTAGCGCTTCATGGCCTCATCGGAGCCCCTCGTTCTGTCAAACATAGGAAGCAAAGGCGAACAAAAAACTATTAACACCGGGGGCTGCCGTAGTGTCAACTAATCTTTATGCAGTAGGTCAGGTTCAATCAATAGCCGTTCCAAAGCCGAAATTCCCGGCTGAGCCAGGCGGGAAGAACGGCTGAGGCGTTCCAAATTCAAACAGCCGTTATTAATTGATTCAGACGCTGAAGTACTACATCTGAACTACAGTAGTCGTTGCTACGAACCTGTTCATAAGTCTCTGACCAAATTTCATGTGCATTCCTGACAATATCTTCAGAGGTGTTCCAGTAAGACAGATCCAGAATTTCTTGAGGTCTTGGATGCTTTGCACTGACTCCCTTGCTTTCTTCCAAACTCATCCTCTCCAGTTTGTAAGAAAGCCCAACAACGCATTAAAACTAGTAGCCACGAATCTCGGTTATGCAAATTTAGTGCCTCATGTGTAACCACAGGCAGACCATCCTATGTTTGAGTGGTCAGTGTTTACATTATTCAGGTCACGAACTACAGACTTACTGTGACGGTTGAGATCAAGGAGACTGTTTAGATTTAAGAGTCAACTTCGTCAACTTGATCTGTATTGTTCAATAAAGTTTAAAGGGGGAGGGTTTCGCGGTTCGGTGCATGTCCATAAATCAAAATATTCTTTTTTCGCTTTCTTATCAATGTTATAGCTTTACAAACCCCACTCACATGTACTTCAGTAATCACATATCATAATTAGTCGTAGCAGAACGACAAAAATTCACAGAAGATTTCAGTGGATTACACCGACGCAGTCGACCGTGGAATTTAGTGTTGACCCGTAGGATTTATTCCACAGTTGATGATTTTAGAGTATTTGCATGCGACAATTATACAAACAGCTGTAAAATTCTTTAATCGTGAAATTTTCACAAGCAAATTTCGCACCCGAGTTAACTCCTCGCTTCCGATTGGTTCATAAACAATGCAACTAAATAGACTTGTGCCATAAAGCGTGCACAGGTGAACAAAGTATTTTGATTTATGGACATGCGTCGAGTCATGAAACCCTCCCTTTAAAATATATGTTAAGGTGGTACTGGAGGCTAATTTGGTCAATTTTGGGCAGTGTTTTGAAGCCGTTGAATCACAAAATATATTCATGGGAATGAAGTAATTTCAACATCACTTCTTCTTTACTTCTTCTAGATTTTGGTGGAAATATTTTTGTTTCAGAAAAATTTAAGGAATTTCTGTAATTCAATAAATTGAAGGGTGTGGTCATTTCTGAGAAATTTTACAAAATTGACGAAATCTAAACAGGAATTTATTATTTTGTCTTAATACTCGGGACACCAATAGAATGGAATAAAACCCAGCTTTTCACCAGAGTACATGCACCTTCTCGTTTTGAGTATGTTTGTTTTAATCGTAAAAAATCACAAAATTAACCTTCATAATAAGTGTGATGCTGTCACGCAAGTGCTATTCCATTTCAGAAGGTGTACTCTGGTGAAAACGTTCGTAATTCCATAGATATGAAGCTTGCCAAGTTTCACTGTAAACCGATAAATCCTTAAAATGTAGTTTTGTTATACTGGGTGCATGTTCGAATCACAAAGCTCTGAAATCCACAAAACACGCCATAATTTTGCGTCTTTCTTATCCTCTACGATCCTTGCGTTATATTTGCCCCGTCGCCATGTTTTCAAAGCCAGCAATACTTCATTTCAGCGGCAAATGCCAGAATTTACGATACATTTTCTCTGGTTGTATTCGCTTTACATCATAAATTCATAAATACCCAAAGGCACATCTACATTCATTTTCGCGGTACTGTTTTTCTAGACTGCAAAACAGTCGTATTTTTGCGTTACGACGCGCGGTCTTCGAATGAAAGGTCTGGAGCGAGTGTGAAAACGGAGAGTGGGACTGGAGAGAGACGCTGGAAAATACGACTGTCGGCATTCAATACAACGAATCCGTTCTAATTTCCCGTTCCTCCAGCAACGGGAAATTCCCATTGGTTGAATTTTGACGCTACCTGTCAACAAATGTCCATCGCACCTCGTCAGAGATATTCGAAGCCGTGTCTTTCCACAGTACATACACATACATACATACATACTTTATTGACTTTCCCCAAGGGGCTTTTCAAAGACAATATACAATCTTAAAAATATTTCTATTTACAATTAAAAATGAGAATGACTAAATAAAAAATAAAAAATGATAAAAATATATAAATATAAAAATTACAATTCTTTAAGTAGTTGGTCCTCAGGCGATTTTTAAAAACAGTCAGTAAAACGAGCTCTTCGTGAAATTTGCATATTTACGACAACTGAAGTTTCGGCGTGTCAAAAGCGGGTCTGTTCCGTTGTGGAACGAGTTCTGTTACGGGAAGATCTGGAGAAACTTTTCCTTGTCCTCGGAGCCTAATGTCACAGAATGTCTGCTGTTCGGGAAATAATAATGATGGCGCTACAATAGCTCTGTTGATACACGCGCGCCACTTTTATGGAGATGTCGGATATTTACCGGGATAATTTACTCCTTCGTTTCAATCTCAAACCGTCCCCTCTAAAGTTGCGGCCTCATGGTCAGTAGCGATGGTAAAAGTTTGATTGACTCTTATTTAATTTCTCTTTTAAAATTTGCGAACACAGAGCAGAGGGCACACGGCGAGCAAACTCTCAACGAAAGATGGTTCATTCTTCAAGTTGAAGAGACAGATCGACTTTGATAACCTCGGTCAAAGGCTGCAACGTTTTTCCAATTCTTTGGGGCTCGGCAAATATTTCTGTGGATATCCATTTAGTTTTAAAATGTCGGAATATTAATTGCGATACAAATCTGCCGTTGTCTGGCGCGCTCGCTACTCTTATTATTTTTCCCTCTTCGCGAGGCGGGTTTCTTCAGCGTTTGATTCATCCGATCGATTTCTCTTCAAACAGAACACTTCCTACATTTCTCAGGCAATATAGAACCGAAATTAATCCTCAAGACTCTTGTTGACATCAACACTAGTATTGGACTGTTGTTCCACTTGCTAAGCGGGGAGGTACCAGGAGTCTGATGTTCATAGGACGTGGACTTTATTTCTTGATTAAGCAATGCTTCTACATTCTGCTTCTTCTAGTCTTCTTCTAAATCTGTCTAACTCCGTCTAACTCTGTCTTCTTATTTTATCTTCTAACTTACAAGTTGGAGTGCGCTTAGCTATATACCAAAATTAAAGACATGTTTTGGGTTTCGGACCGTGAGAACTTAGGGTTGCTCAGGAAGTAACAAACCAAAACAAACCCAAGCATACCTCCATAGATAATACAAGCCTAATAAACAATATTTCAGGGAACGAATCAAAAAGAGAATTAAACAATAACTTTAGGCTTTCGCAAATGTCGCAGACAAGGTCAGGAAGAACTCTGAAACATGGACTATCGTGGGAGCTATTGTTAAAGCTAAATCACTGAGACAAAACGGGAAATGAATTTGAAGCCAAGATGATATACATGTGGGCTGACCTTGACAAATGGACAACGGCAGCCTGATCACAAGATCAACATGAAACTAAGCCAAAATTAACGATTAGATAACTAGTAAATTTAGCTTCATAACATGCCCCCTTGTTAATTTCTGATCGTCCCCGATTCAGCAACTAAATAAATGTAGCAAAATAGCAAAATGTATATAAAAAGTGGTCTTTGATTTTAAGACCTATTATCGATGCATATTAAAATAAGCAAATAAGGTAAAAAATACAACAAAAGATATCATAAAAATTGTAGAACTAGCAAATGCTGACTTACAAAATGTGTTAAATCACGTTCATGACTTAAATTTAAATTTAAACAACAAAATTACAGTTACAATATCACACAATAAATTGAAAACAATGTTTAGTGGTTTCAGTGGACAATGAGTAGATAATGTTTGATCCTTATCGCCTTTCTGCTGGACGCTTGCACTTGTGTGTCACTTGTGAACATCTCGGTTTAAAATTGTGAGAGAAAGGAAACAATGGGACGTCACAATAAGTTTGTATAATCCCAGGTAAACAATGGAAAGCCAAGTGGGCCCCCCAAAAGAAAGCAACATCAGAGATGAGCAAAAGCAATATAAGTAAGATATTCCATCATGGCAATGTCTGTTGTGTCTCTATCACATTAATCTTTGTGTAGGCGTTTTGCAGGATTAGATTGAGCTGACCATGGAAAAACTGAAAGAGTGTCAATAAGCTTCATTCATTATGCTACGTACGATAAATCTTCAGCAGTGTGGCACATCTTTAAGGACTCGTTGTTTTAACTGCCAACAGAGAAGATCCACTTGATCTCATACCCACGTAGCATTGTAGACAGCAGCAAATGCTGAGATACTCAGGATAACGACATGAGCTGAGCCTTGACTTAATGCGGAGTGTGTAGATGGATGAGGATGTATTGTTGTAGCAATTCAATGTTCAATGTTGATGTTCCATTGTTTATAGAAGGCGAAAAGTACCTTCCTCCTAAGATGAATCAAGAGCTGCTATGTGATAACATTGTTATGATTCCTCGGGATTTCAGTTCAGGATTTGAGGCAAACAAGGCCAAAAACACAAAAAAAATTGGCAAGCTGCTTGAACTGTTTAAAAAAAAAAACGGTTTGGTAGGACAAACTGAGAAATCTTAACTCACTACTAAAAATACTTGAACTAACGTTTCGACTGATACGATGTTGTTTTGAATTTGGATATGTTATTAAAGGGCAAGGCTTGTCTGTCGGCAACGGGTCAGTGAAATAAGTTCTCCCCGAATAAGTTGAAGTTAAGTGGGTCGAGGCAGAGCATTCCACTACACAAAAATTGTTTTTGTTCGCAATTTTCGGAATCAATAGCAAAATGACAACATGTTTGCACATCAACCATTGAGTACAGGGCCAAACCTTTCCCTGTAATTAACGCTGTTGACGACTCAACTGTAACGAACGATCAACAACTACAATTTTTTCGGTACAAATGTGATGAAATAAACTTAGGTCAAATCAAAGTAAACTAATTCATGTTTTCCTTTTATTCAACTTAGAAAACTGGTTTCAGCGCTATCTGTTTTTCAAGAAGTCCTAAGAAAAACAGTAAAATGGAAGCGGTTAACTTCAGTTTGAAATTCTATTGCAAATACTCCTCGTGAAAATTAATTGTAAATAAGGCCAATCAAGTTGTTTTTTTGAAGTGTCGACTCCTTTAAAATGTTCACTCGATATATCTAACGTAACTATTGTGGAACACTTGATCTGTAATTTTGAGTGAATAAGACAACTTTGTCATTTGAAATGAACTGAATTACACGGAGTTAAGGCTGAAAAAGGGGGGGGGGGGGGGGGGGGGGGGGGGGGGGGGGGGGGGGGAGTTTCTTTCAAATGTTTGACATGATGAAAAGTTTCGCAAGCAATCCACCTTTAAATTGCTCTTAATAAAGCAAAGAGGCTTGCATGGCCACATTAAATTAGAACGAAGATTTGTTGTTCTTTTGTTTGCAAAAACATTGGCGATCATCGACTGAAAAACCACAACAAATGTAGAAAGTGCAAGTTTTACATTGCGGAAATCGAGCTACGATAATCAAGGGTCTCGATACGAAATCTTTTCCAAAACGGTTACCGAAATCAGTAAACCTTCAAAAAGAATGAATATTCAAAATGTTCCATAATTATTGTAAAAAAAGGTTACTTTACGCATCAAAGAATCACATTTCCGACGTAAAACTTAGATAATGAACACCCAATACCAAGCAGACAAAAATTGAAGGATTTTACATTGGAATCCATTCCCATTATCAAAATCCGAAAATAACAGAAAACATCAAAGAAATGCTGAGAACAAATAATAATCTTTCTACTACCAAATTCATACTTTTCAAAAGTCCATACTTTCTAATTGACCAATGGACTAACTGTAGAAAAACGTGGGTAACAGTGACATTTAGTGACTAAATAAAATGCATACACAAAATCAACGAAATTCATGAGTAGTGGGACATCAATTTCATGTTCAGCTTGACGCCCAAAAAACAAATTTTCTAAACATACTAATTTTACTGAGAGCGAGACGTTCTCAAAATTTTGAATAAGGTCGTTTATCAAGAATATTATCTTCTGGCTCCCAAGTAACTCATGACCTTTCTGGATAATTAGCCCCATTTAAACCAAATACTGGAATTTTACTATTCCTTTCTTACGACGCTAGAGAAGTTTCCGCGGTATTAAAGAATTGATTGGATCATCTACCGTAACTTGACTAGCGTTAGATTGAGGATCTAACTGAAACTGGTAGCATGGTACAGGACTTGAACTTTTGGGCTATCTGCCTGAAACTGAGGAGATCGACAACTATCAGACTCAAAATCTTCGGTAGGAATATCAGCTTCATCTAAATATGTAAAACTAGGATCATCATCGAGCGGGTGATGTCGGGGGGGGGATTGGTCTCTCGTCTGGTGTCCAAAGAAAGGTTTCATTCTGTTAGCATGAACAGCAAAAGTTGTACCTTTTTGTTAGTTTCAGTACGCAAACGAAAGTGACACAGGAGAAGATTTTTCCAAACAATTCTGTAAGGACCAAACCAATTGTGCAACAATTTTGCCTTGAAAGACCTTTCTTTGTCTTGGCGTATAAATCCAAACACGCTGACCCCCCACCCAAAAAAAAAAAAAACCCCCCACCCCAACTTCAAAAGTGGCCTGTTTGACTCTTTCTGATCATAATAATCCTTTCATTTTCTGTTGAGATCGGTGTTGCAAAATTTTCCGCTTTAGCTCAAATTCTGTGCTAATTCATACCCTTTTCTACAATTCGTTTTCGATGCTCAAAAACTAGATTTTGTTAAATCATCTCGGTAGCCGGTTGCGTAGACAATTTCACATTCAATTGGTAACCGCGGCTCACGAGCATAAAGAACGTAAAAAGGACTATCACCCAATCGCCCTCTAAAACAGAGGTTCTGTGAGCAAATAAATGAGTGGAATATACTCGTCCCAGTCTTTTTTGATTTTTGGCTACATACATTGAGAGGGACATGGCCAAAGAGTAGACATTAAATCTTTCAACAAGACCCATCTGTCTGTGGGGTTGATAACTTGAAGTATTTACCTTATGAATTTGGAAAAATCTTACAAACTTCTGAACTAACAAGCTTAGGACAAAAAAGTTCTTTCCTCTATCTGAAAGTACAAACGTTTGGAGTCTACCGTGGTCTAGCCTATAACTTCATCGACCGAAAAGACGAGCTTATCACACTAGCTTCAGTACTTGGTACTCGGCAAATGATTCGTTTTCCCATCTCGCTGACAAATGAATCTGTGAAAACAACAATGTACAGGTTATTCTTATTCGAAGGTGTGGAAATTGTGACCGAGCACATCAACGCAATTCTTTCAACGCATTTCCTACAGGAATAGGAAGCAATGGAGCTTTCTTAGAATTCCTAGGCGATTTCCCATCTGGCAATTCCTGGCAGGACTTACACCAGTGCTCAACATCTTTAAAACATACCTTTCCACCAATATCTTTGCTTAACCTTTTGAAAGGTCTTGTGTATTCCAAAATGTGCACCAGATACATGATCATGAACATTAGATAAAATTTCAAATTTCAACGACTGTGGATTGACAAGTTGGGAAACATGGATCTTGAATATTACGCTTCCGATTGTGATCCAAATGATAAAGTAAACCATCTTGTCCAATATAAAAACTATCGCTTGTGAGCAAAACTTCATGTGCTATTTTATCGTTTGACGGGATAACATCGTTTTCTAGGAAATCTATCATTTCACTCAACTGAGGATCACGCCTCTGCAATTCTCTAGTTTTTGCCACCTGGGGCTCTTCTTTCTGAAGTGAATTTAAGTCAGGGCAGTTTTCATAAGGACGCCTAGATAAGCTATCTGCGTTACTGTGTTCTCGCCCAGGACGGTGGATAATATCGAAATCATGCTGTTGAAGTAATAAGGACCATCTAGCTAAACGGCCAGTTGCATCTTTCACATTCATAAGCCAACGAAGTGAGCTATGATCAGTAATAACAGTGAATTTACCGACCAAACAAATAGGGTTGAAATTTCTTAATTCCTTCTACTAAAGCAAGTGCTTCACGTTCGGTAGTACTATAATTCTTTTCAGCCGGGTTCAAACCACGACCATTGTAAGCAATAACTACTTCTTTTTCCGTCCTGCTTTTGAGCAAGGGTAACACCAATTCTGTTGAGCTTGCATCAACAAAGAGCAGAAATTCCTCCTTGAAATTTGGATATGCTAATATAGGAGCAGAAACTAAGGCACGTTTCAACTTGTCAAATGCATCTGCACAAGACTCTGTCCACACAAATTTGACTCCTTTCTTAGTAAGGGCATTGAGAGGACTGCAATGTGGGCAAAACCTTTCACAAAACGTCTATAGTAATTTGCGAGTCCCATAAAATTTCTTAACTCTTTCAAGTTTCTAGGAATGGGAAAATCACGTACAACACGTATCTTCCTCTGGATTAGGTTTAATACCATCAGGAGTGACGACATGACCCCATACTCGACTTTTTGCTTAGCAAAGCAACACTTCTTTGGATTGAGTTTCACATTAGCTGCTTTTAATCTTCTAAAAACTTCTTCGAGATGGGTTAAATGCTCTTCTATTGACTTGGAAGAAGATTATAATGTCATCGATGTAAATCAAGCCAAAACGATACTCTAAACCTCTTAAAATGTGACCCATTAATCGCTGAAAACTTGCTCCAGAATTCGTGAGACCAAATGGCATAACTAAAAATTCATAGAGACCATTATGTGTAGCAAATGCTGTTTTCTCACGAGCTGATGGATCGAGTTCAATTTGCCAATAACCAGATTTAAGATCAAGAGTAGTAAAAATACTGAGTACCACTTAAAGCATCTAATGTATCAGAAACTAAAGGAATAGGGAAACTATCCTTTCTAGTAATTCTTGTTAATCAATCTGAAATCAATGCAAAACCTAGTTTCGCCATTTTTTTTCTTAACTAAGACAATAGGAGCAGACCAAGGACTTACTGACTCTTGAATAATTCCTCGTTGTAGCATATCATTCACTTGTCGGTCAATTTCTTGTGTAGCCTCAGGAGAAGCACGATACGGTCTCTGCTTAATAGGATGAGCATCTCCTGTATCAATTGTATGCTGAATTAATGAAGTTTACCAAGCTGATCATCAGAAAAAGCAAAAATATCACGATATTTGTTAAACAACTCTTTAAATTTGATTTTATCGTCATCACCTAAAAACACTGTCAGACAAATCTGTCAAATCAGAGTAGTCACGTTGTTGCTCAGCAGTAGTCGAGCTAGGTGATGTACCAGAAGGCGTGGATGCATTTAATTCAAAGGTCGCTATATTTGGATCTACTTCTTCGAAATGACCTAATGAAGTTCTACGAAAAATTTTAACAGGCTGAGACGATGGATTTATAATTCGTATAGGAATTGTGCCATCTTCAGAAACACGAACTAATTCTGAAGCTCCAAAAATTAGAATATCGTTCATGCAAACTAGATCTAGGAGAAACAACTCCAGTAGCAGTTGTATTTTTGGGGACGGAATTTCATCTTGCAGGAATCACAACTTCAGTTTCTGGTGGAATGACAAAGAAAAATCAGCATGCACTGAACAAACAAGACTAACATCATTATTAAAAACATCATCATCAAGGTTAAATGATTCTGCATTACAAAATGGTAGGGGGTTTTCCTCTGGAGAAAATTGACAATACCCTTTTCAAAATCAATTTTGGAACAAAACTTTTGAAGAAAATCTCTGCCAGTATCACATCATACGTTAAGTCTTCAATCATATATTTATATTTATGTTATATGTCCCCAATTAGCTATTTAAGCTAAACACACAGACACTTAAATAAAGTCTATGTATGTATGTATGTATGTATTCAAAAAGAAAAACTTCAGATTCAATAACAAATTGCATTAAGGTTCTCCCTAACATTTTCAAAGGAATACCGTTCACTGACGTGACGTTCCCAGAATTTGAGGTATCTAAATTAGGATATGCGTGACTTAAGTACTTGTTTCCATATATCAGCGTTCACAGCCGTCACAGCTGCGCCTGTGTCAACAAGACAACGAAATTCATAACCTGCTATACCGAACTGAAATAGTAGAACTATCGGTTACAAAGGAAAACACACACTATCAATTACTTCTGCTGTTACATCTGAGACTGCGTTACTATCACAAAATTAACTGATTTCTCGTCAAAAGAAAAATTGGGCGGACAGGCATTATTTATAACTGTTTCTGTTTTTGCTTGACCTTCAACATTCGCTATATCACTCAAAACTGGCAATTTAAAATCAATTTGGTCATTACTTAGTTTACCATTCGCTTCGCTAACACACATAGGGTATCTGTGACTTAAAGGTCACTATGTTGAATAACAATGTCAATATTTTTATCGAAAGTATCAACAAAATTCTGTCTACTTTCTTTAAACGCCACTTATTGTCTTTTGCAACGGCGTTTTCCATAACTTGAGGCATTTCTCCACATGAGCGCTCATAAAAACTTACTTCTGTTTGAGAAGACAAAACAGGAACGAATGATGAACCAGCATCAGCTTGTAAACTTGTACATTTATTTTGACATGGTGATCCGTTGACCACATTCTCAATTTTTGTTATGACCCCTTTTTAATGACTCCAATAACTCAATAAAAACATCACTCTGCGGGTGAGTGGGTTGTTGTGGCGAAACATTTGCGAGGTACTATCGGATGTACACTTTGACTGGATTGTTTTGACGAGACTCTATCAAAAATTTGAACTATCAACAACAGGATTAAATTAGAACTGCATTTTTGTTTTGCAAGAAGGTCGTCAGAACTCGCTTCACTGAAAGCATATTTTATCAGTTTTGCGCGAACTAGCTAAACATTCCTGCTCATTTGACAAAACGTTTGCGGCGGCCCCTATCACGGTTTTAATTCGAGACGAAATAGGGACACTAATCAGTTTCCCTGGTTCGTGTTCCAATCAAAACTATTTTGAGCTTGTTGCTGACGTGAATAATTGTTTTGGCGGTCGCGATTATAACGCGGGACTCTTGGTTCAGGCTTTGCGCGACAATGATAGTAAGTGTGGCCTTTTTTACCCACATTAAAGCAAGTAGGAACGCCTGTTCGAGACCTAAATCCTCTTGATTGAAAATAAGGGCTTCTACGCTGCCGAGACCTGTTCGAATTAATTGCAGCACTGCCCATTAACTGCTGAAACTCCGAATGAATCATTTCCTTAATATCTGACTTATTGATATCACTACCATGGTGGCCAACAGCACTAATTATTTCTTCCTTGGGGGAGACTATTTTGCTTAACTCCTCGATGATCTCAAGTTTCAAGTTTCAGTTTATTTGCCCCATGATTGATAGTTACAGTAGTGTAAGTCATAGTTATGATAAGGGAGCAGGAGCTCTCAACAAACCCTACTGGGCTTACAAGGAGAGCCCCTGTTACATCATGTTTTTACCTACTTTACAATAACATGGCTATTAGTTAACTATTCATTACCTAAATATAATCTGTGCTGACATTTTTTGCGTCAAAAACTGGTGCCTTTTCTGAGTTATTCAAAACAGATCCTTTTAATTTTGGCAAAATTCTCTGCTACTTCCAAATTTTCAGGTTGTTGTAAGATAAACATACTCGCGAATTTCAGGTTTAAGACCTTGTACAAATAATGACTCCATTCTGTTCTCGGTAAGTTCAATCGTGCGCAATGCGTGCTAGACTATATGAATAGTCCGCTACTGGCTCTTTTGTCTAGCTGACGACGCTGTCCTAGCAATTGTCTTATGCGCCATTCACTAGCTCTAGATGCAAAATGTCGAATTAGCGCGTCCGCTAAGTCGTTGAAAGACATTTCATCTGCATCTTGCAATGTTTTAAACCATGCACTTGCGTGGACCTTTCAGATACAACGGAAACCCAAAAGCAAATTAATATCGCTCCATCCATTTAAACGAGCAGCACGCTTATAATTATCTACAAATTCGCGGACATCTTCGGATTCGTCGCCCGTAAATACTGGAAAAGCAACTGATAATTTAGAACTGTTCGATTTGCGAATTAAGCGCATTTCTCATTCGTTCTACTGCGTCACACAGTTGAGAAACCTGATCATGATGATCCATTTGTTTAGAAAACTCATTCGCCTCGTTTCGTTCGGCCAAGGCTTTAACTTTTGCCTAGTATTCACGATGGAAACTAATGTAGAAACCAGATTTTCTTGATTGAACATAGAAAATGAAAGATTGGACGAAAACTATTGACATAAGGAATCTTGCAGAAAATACGACACAATCAAATTAAGAAAACAATTGATAAACGAACTATCTGACTTACTACAAAATAACTACGTATACACTAAACGAGACTGAATTAACGAGCTTACATCTTGAAAACCTAAACTATTAGCTTGCAAGGATTAGGTTGCCTTTGTCATCACGAAAATATACATTGTTCCACTTACAATATTGTCCAAATCCGTTGAATTGTCGACCAGAATGTTGAATTCTCCACCAAATATATTGGACTGTTGTTCCACTTGCTAAGCGGGGAGGTACCAAGGAGTCTGATGTTCATAGGACGTGGACTTTATTTCTTGATTAAGCAAATGCTTCTACATTCTGCTTCTTCTAGTCTTCTTCTAAATCTGTCTAACTCCGTCCTAACTCTGTCTTCTTATTTTATCTTCTAACTTACAAGTTGGAGTGCGCTTAGCTATATACCAAAATTAGAGACATGTTTGGGTTTCGGACCGTGAGAACTTAGGGTTGCTCAGGAAGTAACAAACCAAAACAACCCAAGCATACCTCCATAGATAATACAAGCCTAATAAACAATATTTCAGGGAACGAATCAAAAGAGAATTAAACAATAACTTTAGGCTTTCGCAAATGTCTCAGACTAAGGTCAGGAAGAACTCTGAAACATGACTATCGTGGGAGCTATTGTTAAAGCTAAATCACTGAGACAAAACGGGAAATGGAATTTTGAAGCCAAGATGATATACATGTGGGCTGAACCTTGACAAATGGACAACGGCAGCTGATCACAAGATCAACATGAAACTAAGCCAAATTAACGATTAGATAACTAGTAAATTTAGCTTCATAACACTAGTACTGAAGGAGCGAACTTGGACAAACAAAAAATGTGGGTGGAAGCTGTTAAGTATTTTTAACACCTCAGCGATATTATTTTGAACCCCCCGGTCAGAACGAATTCGTTGTATGGAATGCCGACAGTCGTTTTTTTTTTTCTCGCCTCACCCGCCCTCCGGGCGCGCGAGGCCTTGCGCGCTTTGCCCGCGCGAGGCACGCATTCGACAAGGTGAACCATACCCTCCTGCTTCGCAAGCTTCGACACCTCAACATCACTGGCCGTCCTACATGATTGGTTTAGCGCTTATTTATCCAATCGCAAACAGAGAGTCACCGTCCTGGCACTTCTTCTAAAGAGCTCCCCGTTTCATCAGGCGTGCCCCAAGGGTCTCTCCTAGGGCCATTGCTGTTCCTACTGTTTGTCAATGACTTGCCGGATGCCTCTAACATCTTCTGAGGTGGCATGTTTTGCCGATGACACTAAGATCTATTAGGACAGTTGAATCTGTGAACGACGCCAAAGTTCTGCAGTCTGATTTGACCAGTCTTGCTGTTTGGTCAGAATCGTCAGCTCTTTATTTCAACCAACAGAAATGCAAGCTCCAGCGAGTCACAAGGAAGAAAGATCCTGTCAACTTTGTGTACTCCATCCAGGGAACAGTTTTAGAGGACACAGCAGAAGAGAAAGATCTAGGTGTCCTGGATCTCTAGTGATCTCACATGGTCAAAACAAGTTTACCAACAATGTAGCAAGGCAAACAAGCTATTGGGATTTGTCCGTAGATCATCACGAGGCATAAATAACCTTGGCACGCGTCGAGCTCTGTACCTGGCCCTTGTACGATCGCACCTGGGCTACGCAACCCAGGTATCAGTGGGCCCCGCAATCCATCGAGCTAATAAAGTGGCGTGGAACGAGTACAGAGACGGCTACTAAATACATCCTAAAGTTACCATTCCAATCAGATACATCATACAGTGAGAGGCTCAGCCAATGTAACCTTCTGCCACTAACTTACTGGCACGAGTTCATGGACTTGGTTTTCTCTTTCAAGGCTAACAATGGTTTAGTTCACATGAACATGAACTTATTACCACCTTCAGACAGACTGGCAGGGTAACAAGATCAACCCACGACCAAGAACACCTCAACTTTTGTTCAAAAGAAAAAAAAAACTCTAACATATCAACGCTCATTTTTTCATACGAGTCAGTAGAGTTTGGAATACCTCTAACCAGGCCCCCATTGCAGGCACAAATCACTATCACTGGGAACATTTAAGAACCAACTTTACAACACTATTACAAACATGCTCTAATCAATTTCTACGTGTCCGACAATCCTCGGACTTGGAAATCAGTCTGTATTAAATGTACACAGGCCGCAGCCTCGATCGCCCTCCAACCTGTTTGTTTTTAATTAATATCTAATTTAGTCATTCATATATATATAAATTATTTTTTCTAGATCCTGGGTCCACTGTAATTGGCCATGCTGTTGTGGTTTGCCCTGCCTATTTGTAATATTTATTCCGTTTTTGTTTATTTTTGTTATATATATCTTAGGCGAAGCCAAATAAAATAAAATAAATAAAATTTAGGCTGATAAACTACCTGGCGTTCTCGGGTTACAATGTATGTCAAACAATTGTATCAATTTCTATGACAAGGAGACTTCCTGTTATAGCAGTTTATTCATAATAGTAATCATGTTACATCAGGTTATACATATATAAGTATGTAACTTTTACTCACAGGGTTCCTGTAAATGAAACATTGTTTGATTTTAGAAGATATCGCATTACACCTGGGCCGTTGGACTTTTTGGGGTCTAGATTTAGCCGGGGGGGTACAAAAATTTGGCCTCATTCTTTTCTCTCCGTCACTAATGTACCTGAGTACCCTCCCTGGGCAAAAAATTAACCACTTTTAATTTTAAAAAATTCACATTCTTTCGTGCGTGCAGATCGTGATCCAATCAAAAGCTGAGGATAGCTGTAATAACAGAAGCAGAAAGTCCCACTTGTTTGGCGCTTGTTTTCCATCGATTTTCAATGGTAGAGATCAGTACTTCCAATCAGAATCGTGACGGAATTTCTCACACGTGAAAAATGTAACCATCAATGACAGATTGACAATCACGCAAGCACACACAGACAAAAATTATGGCAACCAATCAGATCGAATTCAACGTGCATATACATACAATCTCTCAGTCCAGTGTCCCGCAGTTGGGAAGAGAGAAATATTTGTTTTCAGTCTATGGTTATTTATTTCTCATTTAGCTTATTTCATCATTCGTGTTTATCTTAGATTTTAATGTATAGTTTCATTTTATTAGATGTCTTATTCTGTATTTTGCACGTTCACGTTTAAACGAGTCTCGAACTCATCCATGACATGTGGTTAAATAAATTACTTACTTAAAATAGTTATTGTGCCTATAATTAAAGCCCTTTCAATTTTCCGTTTCAATACGTTGCCAGGTAGAGACGAAATGAGAATAAAACGGAACATAACTAAGGATACATTGCTACTCAATTGGTTGTGGCGACAAAATATGTCTTGATTCTGTTAGGACGAAAGAAACTCAACGTTTGTCGACTGGATACTGTGCAAAATTATATGTAGATCCTGCTAATAATTATGTTTAATAATCTGATAGACCAGGATAAACGCATACGGAACAGTGTAATTACTGGCTGAAATATGTCTTGTTTCTGTCAGGGTCAGGACAAAAGAAACTAACATTTGACTGGTCGGGTATTGTAATCCTACTTGCACAATAACAATGTGTAGATCATTTTAGACTAATTATTTATGCTTAATAATCTGATAGAGCAGAATAAACCCATACGGAACAGTGAAATTACTGGCTGTTTCGTGTGCATATCTAAGGAATCTCTCTCTTTTTAGCAGTTTTATTTTCCCTTCTTCTTCTAGTTTGTTTTAACTTGCTTTCGTAGCCATATTCCAGAGTGCTGTAGGCGTCGCCTCGCATAGAGTGAGCCATAAATCCACCTAAAATTCAAAACAAGAAACGAAAAGAATACCTTAATGATTAATTTTCCTCCTCCTTCCAAATTTAACACCCGCCATTTGTTTTGTTAATTTAGATTTAATGTAATTTACATCCGTTAGAGCAGATTTAACCATGTTCACGGTTTCAGTAGTTTAGGCACTTCAGATATGTTAAGGTAAAAATATAAAATAATCGCCCAGTCCTAAATAAGCGCCTTGTCTCCAGTAAGCGCGCCACGGGCACTAAACAATTTTCACGTTCTCAGAAAAAGTGAATGGAAACTTTTTAAGGCAGACTTGCAGTGCCCAATTACGGTTTTATAGAAGGTAATGGCCTGCATCCGGGGTGGGGGGGTACTCGCCAAAATTTTTGGTGGGGGTGTGCGACCCTATTTCAGACCAAACTATGTGATTTTTGATACCCTATTTCAGACCTGACCCAAAAATCGATACCCTATATTTTCAGACCTATAAAATTAGTACACGTGTCTAATACATGACTTCAGCTACCCTAGAATGGGTTCTATTTGCGCAAACATTTGAAAAGGGCTTCAAATTTCCCGATGTTAATGGAAAAAACAGTTTCGTCTAAAAGCCAAACCAAATTCCAGACTAGAGTGCACAAAACATACCCTATTTTCAGACCAAAATGGTCAAAATCTATACCCTATTTTAGACGCAAAGCGGCTCAAAACCATACCCTTTGGGCGGCACATACCTATATAGCTTATAGAAGGGAGTACCCCCCTCCCCCCCGGGGGGGGGGGGTTGCTTGCATGACCATAAACGTAATGAAGTTTAACTAAACGCTGCTATATATTATAATTATACAGTATTCAATGAGTGCATAATATGTAAGACGAATGATTCATCAAGTCCTGCAGAGGCTTATAAAGAGCCTGCAGTATGAGAGACTTTATGAGGCAACTGAGGATCACCTGAATAGAAAGATTTTCATAACTAGTACGTTGACTTGAACAAGTGCCTCAGGAATGGCGTGAAATATACTTGATAGGAAAATTTAATCAGCTATAACCCTAAACTAGTTGGCAACCCAATATCGTTTCTTGTTGGAAAATAAATCCTTGGTAACCGGGTAACCGGCGACCATGCCCCACACTAAACTCAACTGCAGTTCTGTTTCAATCCAATGGTCAGGAGGAGCCAGATGGCTCATATGCATCATGATCATTGCTGGAGCTTAAACCCTTGTTTTATGTAGCATGTAGTATTATCCCTGGATGGGATGCTAGTCCATTGCAGGTAACTCCCCCTCCACCCCCACTGCATTTTGTCCAGGTTCCCTAATAACTAACAGTTCACCACTTTGAGAGTGTCTTGCCCAGGAACAAAACTTTACTTTTCTGCCACCTGGGGCTCTTCTTGCGAGCTCATCAGTGAATACGAAACAATGAGGAAGTTTCCTTACCAGGTTTCACAAGACAGATTATTTCATCGAAAGCATTCGGCCTTTAGCTGTCCGGTGTGAACACGCCGCAACTTAAGCGATATCAAACTGGCCAACGTCGAAGTGCTTTCTCCAATTATAAAAACTGAATCGCACACCAGTTTTCTGGTACAAATTCTTCTTTTCGTCAATGGCCAACATCTTCGGTGATAAATCGATTGCTTCGAGATTAGTGAAACCTCTTGCTGCAAGCTTTTGTCCAACAAGTCCTGTACCAGCTCCGATATCAAGAAGTTTGAGCGCATCTTTTCCCATCACTGCGGAGAAAATGCTTTCTGCGGCTTTTTGAAGTTCGGTTACTAAAGCATCTGGAGACTTGAAATCGACGTTTATCATGTCCTAAAGGTATATCAAAATTAAATAATATTAATCACCTCCAAAACACTGTCAATAATATGGAGAAAAGCACCAAAGAGGTGTTATAAGTCTTGGAAGGAAAATAGGATGGTTACGAGTGAAGGGCGCCCTACCGTTGCCACTCAACAAAGTTTTTGATTAATCTCTGACAACTTTTTGACATATTTTGAGGACTTTCAACTGACCAATACAATGCACTGAACTATGAGAGGTATATTTATCCTCACTGCATACCTATTGTCGCGTCACGGTAAGCTAAGTTATGGGAGAAATCCGCGACTTGCCTAGGCAAAAGGTATGCAGCAAGGCTGGGTGAAGTGGTCACCGCCACCAGGGGAGGCGGGTGGGGCGAAAAGCGCTCCCTTTAGGCATTCCCGTCAAACTGCGAGATTTCAATTTGCGCTGTCTAATTTTATAGCAGGGGGGCCGCAAAGGATCATGCACGACCCCGCTGCTAAGAAACTCCGTGATTGGTGGAATGTGGCATGTTTCCGTGACACGCTAATTATATATGCAGTGGAGAATAGTATATTATCCTCACTGCATACCTATTGTCGCGTCACGGTAAGCTAATTTATGGGAGAAATCCGCTCCTGGCCCCACGACAATTTGCTAAGCTATGCCGGCACCAGGTGCAGCCCCGACTGACCCACATAGCCAGAAAAACACCATATCACTGCTGAAAATGTCAGACTGCTTTATTCTACATTTACCCCTTCCATTACTCAGACCCCATACGTCCCCTCCTACTAGCGAAGATATTCTATCATAACTATCACTAGGCTTGTTATGTGTAAATAAACTGATAAGTCCTACCAGGCCGCATGCTTTAAACTATTGATTGAATGTTTCCCGGATGCGATACTGGAGTAGTGAGACCTGTGGGCCCGGGACATCACAGACTCCAAAAGGTTAAGCGTAGATGCCGGCTGAGACTCGCGCGAGTAATGCCTAGCCATATATCGCTACTCTTCCAGCCCAAATATTGGGCTATTTCCTCCTGAGAACAGCCCAAAAGGCTAAGGGTGTTGGAGAGTCCAACTCTGAAACTGTGAGGATTTTCACCATTATTGAGATTAGCTTCAGCAAGATACCCACGTAAACGATTATTAACAGCCGAGGAAAGAAATGGCCGCTCCCTACGCTCCTCCCGCGATCGGAGGTTCGGAAAAAAGCCCCCAGACAAGGGAACCCCTAACGCCCCCGGCACGCGCGAACATAATAATCCAGCCAGAAGACTGGGCAAACATCTGGGTCGCAAAATGGACCATAGCGAAGGCGCGGGGGCCCCTTTGCGAATTGTCTTCGTGAAGGATAAGTTTAATTTTAAAAAGCCTCTCGATCCTTGAGCCTGAAAAACCTGATTGCAGGAGAGCCGCCCCAAATCCGACGCCCTGTCCCAGTGAAAAAATCTACAACAAAAAAGGTAGTATCTCTAACTAGGATGTACTTATTAACGAGAGAGAGCGACGCGCTTGCTGCTATTTTCTTCCTCAAGTGGACAACGAGGCTCTTAAACTTCGAAAAGAATAGGGGAACCGCCTGCTTTGGAGTAATCGTTAACTTGCCTCTCTTCCTAGTGAACTTCAAGTATTCTTTTACCCGCGAGTGCGAGATGGGGTTTGGCGAGATTGACACGGCCTAAACTTATTATAAATAGCGCGCATTTTCCCCGATGAGGGAGTCAACAGTACCGGCCGCTAAACGGCGGGGGCATTTACAAGCTTTCCTATCGCATGTCTGTTTGTGAACAACAGTCCTGCCGAGTCTTATCTTTACTAATAAGGAATTAATGATATCCTCGGAAGAGGCGGAAGGATAGAACCTTTGGAGGCGTAAGAGCAGCGAGGAAATTAGACAATTGTTGCTCTAGAGCGGACTTCTGCTTCTGATAAGGCTTTCTACTTGTCGAGGATTTGAATTCCACAAAGGCGTTATTGATTGAAGTCATATCCAGGTCAGGTTGGATGACAGGAGGCACAGGAGTTTCTGTCGCCGCACCACATGCTTGACAAAAGTTACGTCACGGTCGTTAGGGTAAAGGCACGACGCGCACCGTTCTGGCCGCTTTTCCAGGGGCGTGAAACCTGAGAACGGAATTCCTTTGTAGGTCAATGTCCAACGTAACAAATATGTACATACAGTTTAAAGTCAAAAAAAGGCAGCGGAAAGCCCCAAAGGTTTCCATTGTAACGGTCTGGGGAACCAACCCGGAGTCGCACCCCGATGGGAAAAGCAAGATCGAAGCATCACCCCTTCGCCAAGCATAAATCGATCAATGCTCGCGGCTTGGCAGAAACGCCCACCAGAACCGACGCGGTTTTGAATATCCGGCACAATTATAGTGAAAGGGTGATGATAATGTTGATCAATAATGTGTCGGAGGAGGCGGGCCGACAAGAACAAATGGGGAAAGACATAGAGATTTCCCCCTAAGGGCAACTGCTGAGGCGAACACTTTGATTCCTGCCGATTCAGGGGCGTGGCATGGAGAGAAATGCGGCAGACGATCGCCAAGCTGATCGCTGCGGCAATTACTGTCGTGCGACATGAGATCGAAATGTGTGTGGCCCAAACCTCTTTGCACACGGGACCACGCACTCCTCCGTAAAGGGTGCAATCGAGGTCTGAAAACTGCCGTGAAGGAGCGTCCGGCTGGAATTCTCGGCTGAAGGGACGTACTGCATGTCAATCAAAAAGTTAAACTCTTGACTACACCGTAGAATTGCCTTAATCACGTCATTGATGCTAGAGTTTCTTTCCACCCCTCGCTTTGGGGCCATGTTCCCAGTAGAGACATGCTGTCTGTATGTACATCGACACGGGAATTCCGGATCCTACCCTTGAAGGGCGTCTAAGGCACATAACAATGCTTTGGCTCCAGGTAATTGATGCTACCTGATTCGTCTCGCCAGTAATCTCGAGCCTCTATCTTTCCGCTATCCGTTAATAACACCACCCCAAGCTCGTTTTAGAAGCATCGCAATATAAAGTGACGGCAACGTGTTTCTCTGGTTTCCAAGGCAAGCAGTCCGTCCAGTCATCCAAAAACGCCAATATTCAACCTCAGACTGGAGAGGGCCAGTGAGCTTGGTACCGCTCGTGACTTACGTGTTAGACGCGGCAATGGCTTTGAAAATTTCGCGGAGATACAGTTACAACCAGCTATAGCGATACTGAAGGAAACAGCCTTCCCGGCGAAACGTTGAAGGGTTTTTAATGTTACTGTCTTGGATGTTAGAATGTCCTCCCTTAGCACTTTGAACTTAATCTTCTTCCCCCTCCGGTAACAAAAAGGCTTGCCGAACAGAATCGCAGATAAACCCAAGAAATGTTATAAACGTGGATGGAGTAAATTGTGACTTGCTCAGGTTGATAAAATAGCGCCGGCCTCTATCAGCAAATAACAAAGAATGTATGCCGCCGCCTCAGCATTTTGACGCTTGGTACCCAGGGCTGTTTGGATGACTGCACCAACAGCTGACCACATGGCGGTCATCGATGTAGCTGGGAAAGAGGTACACCGAACGTACGTGCCGCGCCAGAAACTGCGAGACCCAAATTGTGGTAAAGGAAAGGCCTAGCTTTCCAGCCCGAAAAGGTAACGTACAAAAGGTAAAGTAGAAACCTTGCCATTTTAGTCCGAAAAAGGTGCGGGAAGAAAGGTGGAGGCTAACATGCTGATAACCGCTTTTCTCATCAAACGAAGTCCTGGAAATGCCCGGGCAGAACATAATCTTGGCAAGTCCGACAAATGATCCAGTTTGAAGGAAGTTCTTTAATCCACAAATTGAAGGTAACGTTCGTCGTGGCATAGGCGGGTTGGAAGGCTCGACGGTAATGGAAGGACCAGATGGGGGGGGAGAGACCTGACCGACCTCGCCCCACACCGACAAGACACCGGCCGATACCCACTCCAGAACAGAAAAGTTGGCGCATGACCTAGAGTTTTCGAGCACGATGGGAGGGGGACGGTCCGAATCAAAACTTGTTCCCTGGAAGTCTCCCTTGAAATGGGTAAAAATTGTTCAACTTTTACTCCGTCATTGATAACAGCCATAAGGTCGACGCTCTTATTGTTCACACAACGCAACAGATTCTCCCAAACTATAAGGATGCGAATGCAGGGAGCCCGCTCGAAGTCATCCGGGTTTCGAAATCGAAAGTTCACGCAAAACTCCAAGGGCTGGATTCCTAACCACCATGGAAGGGGGAGGCAAGGGGCCAACGAAGGGCTGGATTCCCTTAGAAATGCAAACTAAAGACGGATCGTCTGCCTTGCAGATACTAATCGCAGCATCCAATTTTCTTCTAAATGTGAAGGGTGTTACCTAAGAGACAAGGCAGAACGAGGCAGGGATAAAGAGACAATAAGGCAAAAAAAGGGAACCCAACCCCTTCGTTGACCCCAGGCTCCGAACCAGGTCCAGAATTGAAGCACTGAGAAGGCCCCCCGAGGTCAACGAGGGTAGAGCATAAAGGACCCCCCCGGATACAAACATGTATACGGAAATAAGTTGGGATAATAGCGATAAAAGACGTACCGAATACCTAAAAAATAGAACAAAAGGAGGACACTTTTGAGAATCCAAGAAACTTTACTGAAGAAATGCTTCACCGAACCTAGCCACATTAACAGTCTAAGTTCAATTCAATCCAAATGTAATGGAACGCTAGGAAACAAACGCTACATAGGGTAGAAACCCAACAAAAGTAACGATCTCAAAGCTAACAAATAAACGGGAGGCTAATTCTTTCCGCCTCTGAATCCACCACGGGGAGTGCGGTAAGTACACTGCAAGGGCCGTTGGGTGGAAAAACACTCTCGTGCAAAGTGGCCAAAGCGTTGCAACCTAAACAACGCCTGCTCCCGTAAGGACTTGGGCGAGCGTACTGTTGATTCCCACGCGGCGGGGCAGCCAAAGCCCTAGAGGAGGATTTCAGAATAGATGCAGCTCTTTTGCTATCTTCGCTCGAACTGGATCGCCCAAGAGACCGATCAGAAGCCTCTGCAAAGACCCGTTATCCAGCTGGTCCGTCCTGGCCCTTACTTCGTCCAGAGCTGCAGCGTACATATCGGCCTTCTCGTGCGCTTCGTTGCGTGCGAGCGGACCAAAGATTGCAACAGTTCAACAGTCTCAAAACGATCGAACATACTCAGAGGGCGATTAAGGTGTCTGCGAAGAGTGATCAAAGCCTCTTCCCGTACTCCTGCGCGCTCTCTCGTTCCTCCAAAGCCTTCAACTTTCTCTCGAGCATCTGTATGCGGTCAACTGGCTAAGAAAACAGGAAAAACATTGCGTCATGAGAGTCACATCTACTAGCCAAAACCGCACAAGTACATGGGTGCTTGCAAACAAAAGGTAACCCTTAAATGCGCGGAATCTCTCCCAAAGACGCATTTGTAAACACATAGACGCCTTAAAAACCTCTTTCTTTTCTTTTTTTTTTTTTTTTTTTTTTTTTTTTTTTTTCTCTCCTTTCCTCTTTTTGAGCTCCTTTCGCTACATCTTTACGATCCTCTCCTCCTCTTTATAATCCTTTCCAACTCTTTTTTTTTTTTTTTTTTTTTTTTTCCGAGCTCAATCACTCATGTGTAAAATCCTTTCCTCCTCTTTTTACATTCCCGAAGAAATCAGAAGCTACGTAACGCAAAGCAAGTAACAACAATAAACGAGCAATTACTAAAATAAACATAAAGAGCAACGCGAACTATAAACACCAGCTATAATAAACACCAGAACCATAGAGCTATAACAACGTGCAGCCACAGCGCGGAGGCAAACACGAAAAAATGTACGAAAACCAAACGACAACAAAAAGACCCATGGATATAAATGAACCGTAATGGGAACTACAATAAACACCAGAACAATAGCGCTATAACAACGAGAAGCGCGGACGCAAACACGAAAAATAGTGCGAAAACAAACGCGAACAAAAGGTGCAATTTGAATAAATATAAACATGGGAAACGATAAAAACGAAGCGCCGCGACTATACCAAGGAATTGTACAAAGTAAGTCCAAGACTGCGATAAAATGAAACAAAAAATGCGTAAAGAAAAATTAGTGAAACGCAAGTGAACAGCAAAAACTCGTAGAAACCAACGGGCACTAAAGCGTAACAATAAACCACGTGGAAAAGACGGGCCACCCGAATACAAACGTACAATGAAACAGCTAATGTGACAACAGGACTAACCGGGCAAACAGGGAAAAGTCGCGGGAAACAGCCGATGAAACAGCGAACTGAAACGAAACAGCAAGCGACCCAGGACGCAAACCAATGTGGAGCGGAGTACATAAACACGAAATACATTAACAACGCAAAATTAATCACCTCATGCTCTTGTAACGGAACGGCGGCATCGGCAGGCGGAGCAGGTCCCAACGCCAGGCAGTGGAGCTTCATCCAAAACTGGGATAACCGCCGTTCGTGGTCCGGAAGAGGAGGCAAAACTGGGTCGGCCATAGAAGATAAGGTGGATAAACTTGAAGCTTCGACGCTGGTGGGCGGTGAAAGACAAACAAACGAAAAGCGCTCCCTTTAGGCATTCCCGTCAAACTGCGAGATTTCAATTTTGCGCTGTCTAATTTTATAGCAGGGGGCCGCAAAGGATCATGCACGACCCCGCCTGCTAAGAAACTCCGTGATTGGTGGAATGTGGCATGTTTCCGTGACACGCTAATTATATATGCAGTGAGAATAGTGGAGATGTCAAGCTCCACGTTCACGTTCCTGACAATTGACATCTCCGCCTCCCACAATGCAGTTTTGATTTACTAGTGAAAGCCATCAGAAAGTTGTCAAAAATAAGTTTAAAAAGTTGTCAAAAAGGAATCAAAAACTTTGTCGAGTGGCAACGGTAGCGCGCTCTTCACTGGAATTACACAGCCAACACAATGGAGCATTTTCAACAAGTAGTCTGCGTAGCTGGCGGTTTCGTTGGTGCGAGACGGCTAACTTAGCGCGAAAGGCGAAGCCTGAGAGGATTGGGGACAAGAAGCTTAGAAAGTTTATACTAGTTAAATTTCAGTGGTTTTTTGTTGCTGTTAAAAAACACGGCTGCCAGTATCTGAGCTGCCACGCGAGACACGTTAATGTCTGTTGGTTTGCGGCGTAATTCCGAATTTTTCAGCTGTAGAAAAAAGTCTTAACGCCAACCATCTTGAAGTTTGACTATTTCTCTTTATAGTTTCATCGAGCGAGAAGCCAAATAAAGTGAGAGGGAAAATGGCAGCGCGTAATCTGACTTGATTTCCCTCTCGTTTTATTTCGCTCCCTCGCTCGACGGACTTTTATTAAAGCAAAAGAAGAGACTTGTTTGTAGTCTATCTTTAGCCTGATTTAGTAGCCTGATTCTCAGACGGTCTGAGGATCGCTTCGCTCTCACTCCCTTGAAGTGGACGTAAAAAACCCCAGTAATATCATTGCCTTATAGCAGGATTTTCGTCCTGGGGGGCTACATGTACTGATCCCATAGCTAATGCTATTATCAGTAAACAGGAAGGATAAACGTATTACATAAATAGCGGAACCTCGCGCCAATTAGGATTCTAACCACGTTTTTTTTAGTTAAAATTTTTCTCTCTGCTGTTAGACTGTGTGCAGTCCCTCTAGTTTTACGATTTGATCGCCGGTCGTGGAGCCGCCATCGATGTAGCGCTCTTCCTCCCGTCCGCTCGCCATCACCCCCCCCCCCCCCCCCCCTCCCCCACCCCCCCTCCACCCCGAACCGAAAAGCCTGATACTCAGCTATCATCGATGATTAAACCACCGAGGGAAGTAGGAGACTGGGGCGGAGGAGGGGCAGCTTATTTTGGAAGGGTGATATTTCGCGACACTTTATCATTTTTCGCGATTTGACTGGATTTTTTAGAGACTAAGTTTAATTTATTTTTGCGATTTCATGGTACAGAATTAGTACACATTTAGTGCAGCAGCCGCGTTTTTGGCGCGAAATTTAGCTTAGTTTTCTTCGTAAATTTCCTCGAATTACTCAGTTCGTCAACATTTTTCCTGTTTTAAGTTTGACTGCAATTTCGCAAATTTTGCTTAGGAAAATTCAGCTGTAATCTGCAGAATTTTATTATTTGACTTGAAAGTCACCATGGATATTTAAACAATATTAGAACACTACGAAAAAGACATTCACCAGGTACCTTTGTTTGAATCTTTGCAGATTTCATGAGCAGCTGTAGTTATCTTCCTTAAATAAGTAGCTTTTAGGTCTGAAGAGAAGCAAATTTCTGTCCCTCCATCCGACACAAACACGGCGCCCTGGTTTGACCACACACCAAAACCTTTGTTTTTGACGAGTTTTAATGCGTTAAAATCATTTTCTTGAAAAGGTTTTCCGTCCAAACGTCTTGGTAGTCATTTACCTAAATTCCCAAGGCTTTGAATATCCCGACGTGGAGTGATGTCTTTAGAATAGACGAAAATTTTCATTCAAAACGAGACGCCATCTTTACTTGCCGGCACAAGAAATGTGGGTTAGCTTAGCAACCACGCCTTGAAATCCTATATTCACCGCCTCGTGCGGTGAATATAACGTCAGATCCCGAATTTTTGCGACCAATCAGCTAGTCGGATTCTTTATATTCACCTTAGTAAATTAGACTAATGTTGGATATCAGGTCAGTGACTTGATATTTAACAATTATTCGCCAAAGGCGAAGTGAATATTGGTGAATATTTACCGAGACGAAGTCGAGGTAAATATTCACCAATATTCACGAGCCTGAGGCGAATAATTGTTTTTAGTATAATTTTCAGAGTGAATATCAAGAACTTCAAAATAACGGGCTAAAACATGAAAACAACGCACATGAGTACGACTGGTTTGGCTGTTACATCAATTGCGAATCAATTTACACCAATTTTAGCCGTGAAATTCATTAAAACATAACGAAAAAGACATTCATCGGGTACCTTTGTTTTTATCGTTGGTTACTTCATGAGAAATTGTAGGTATCGTCTGGAAATCAGTAGCTTCCGGGTCCAAGAATAGTAAATTTTCAGCCCGTCACTCGATCTGCATGGGAGTTTGTCATCGCTGGCGATCTACGAAACCACTGTTTACGATTTTTAAATGCCTTGAAAACCACTTCTTGAAAAGAGTTTTGGCCAAAGTCCTTCGTGGTCATTTTCCTAACTTCCCAGTACTTTGAAGATACAGGAGTTTGAGTGATGTCTTCAGAAATAACGAAAATTTCATTCAAAAACCAGCCGCCATGTTTTAAACTTGCAAGCATAGCAAATGTGGCTTAGCTTAGCACCGCGCCATAAGTTCTATAATCACCTCGCGGGAGGTGATTATAGCGTCATAAGCCGAGTTTCTCGACCAATCAGAATATCGGATTCTCATATTCACCTCTGAAAATTATACTAACGTAGGAATATCAGATCAGTAGATAGAGCTTATGATTGGCTAATTCCGAATTTGGGGTACGGTAAACATTGAAACAGCTCAAAATAACCCTTAGTAACACTCTTCATTCCAAGAAGGAACTGAACTAGAATCCGCGTGAAAAGAGGAAACCAGTTCTTACGCAATGATCCTTCGTTTCTTGTCGAAGGCGTTGCTGGTTGCCGTCCTGGGCCTTCTACTAATCAATGAAGGAAGGACCAAAACCATGTTCAGGTTAGTGGTTCATATTTGAACCCTTTTACTGAGCAGTTACTATATTTGTCACTTCAGTGGAGTAGCCCGGGCCAAACGGAGTTCAAACTCTCACTCGATCATCGCTGCTCGCCTCGAGTTTGAACCTGCTCAAATTTTTCTTGAGAGTCGCTGAGAGTTTGGCCCACGCTTGTTTAATAGTCGATGAGAGTTGAGGAAATTAACTCTCATGAGAGCCAACTCTCAACAACTCTTCTCCTCGTTGGCCCAGCGGGCTTGGCTTCAGCGACACACAGACTGTTAGCATTAGACTCCAAATTAAACCCGCGTGGCAAGTTCTAGTATAGTCTTGCATGCGAGGCCCTCTCTCTTTCACAGCTTTAATTTTGACCAATTTTTCTTCAATCCCCAATTTTTAGTCAGTTTTTGTGCGATCTGTGCCGCTGTGATGTATGGTAAATGTAATGTTTCAAAGATATTTTTCAATAAGGTGCAGGTGATTTTTTGATGATTAGCCTGTAGTCTCAGCATCAGATCGTTTGGTTATAGAAGTGTGTATACAAGCAATGTAATGGCTTTGTAAATTTGCGAACTTTACTGGGCGATATCTTAGGGAACTACGCAAGATATAACTCTCAAATCTTGCCAGAATTCTTTCAATTCCATCGGCGTCGATGGTGTTTCGAAACTTCGAGGAGATCTTTTACATAACTGAACAGTTAAGTATGTAAAGCGAGAGTGAGTTGCTATCCAGAGATACGGGAGAGGTTCGGATAACCAAGGAAATGTTTTAATTTTGGCAATTTGTATGAGGAAAAAGAAATATGCGAACAGGAGGGCATAAAGGTCAGCTGCTCGTATCCGGATATAGGATGGCAATGTTGGAACAGCAGGAAGTTGGCTGCTTGTCAGTTGTCAGTCACTCAATGACGACTGAACCGTTTGTTAACGTTGTTATTGTTTATCACTGTTTGATGTTCAATAGGTTGCGCTAAATTAGTCTGTATAACAAGTAGTTGAGTTTGTTTACTAGAAGTGCCATAGTGACACCATATCGTCATCCTGCATCAGGCCTTTCCGCAGCTATTCATTTCAGTCATTTGTCAAGAGTTGTTTTGAATACTGAACAGTTTCGATTCTAATTGTTTCAAATTTTAATTTCGAACGTTAAACTGAATAATTTCTAAAATCCAATTCGATCTGGAAACAGTGGATAAAAAGAGCCACTTTGCGGATTTCCACTGAAGTCCCACTTATTGGTCCTTATTTATTTCATTTTCAATAATGAAGTCATCAAACTGTAGATCCTTGACAAAGACGAACCGGCGGGAGAACCTTGAGAATATTTTAATCACTATTAATCATGCACGTGATACAACGTCTGAAATTAGACTGCAAACAGTCTCTCGAAGTTTCCCACTGTTTAGACTGTATTATTTTCTCAGATCGTGTAGCGAGAAGGAGGGGAGGGAGTCCTTCGCGTGAGCCGAAATATTAATTATTACTTATAATTTTTAAAATTCGTTGTTATTGACGTTTGTGTTTGCATAAAAAACAGTCTACCTTCCTTTTTAGGTAGTATTTCTAAATTATTAATGTTTTATTTCAGATCCTATTATCAGGCAAAAATTGCAGAATTCGACCACTGTAGTTGCAGCCGTTGGAGAAGATGTTAAGCTGCCCTGCTGGGTAACATCTGGAAGGCTGTTGTATTGGCTGAAGAACAACAAGACATTAGATCGATTCTACATGAGGGTCAGGGTGAAATTCAATAGATACTTGAGGATAAAGAGGGTTCGTAAAGAGGATGCGGGCTTTTTATACCTGTGTCAGCAGAAAAATGAGTGTGGAAATACTGACTCGTTTACTTGGAACGTTTCTCTCACGGGTAAGTGAGCTCCATTGAGATGCCTGGATGGTCACAGTACAACTATTCACTCATCCACACTATAAAGTGAGAACCACGTACTACAGCGTCATTTAACTGCACCACAGGGATGTACTGCTCAATAGCTTTCATTTGAATGGGGTACACTATGATTTCGTCCACAAACTCAAAAGATAGAGCCACATTGTACAGCATTATATTAAACAGTACCACATCACCAGGGTTTTCATCCACAGATTTAAAAGTTAGTATTAAACACCCGGTATAGCATAACAAACTGGTAGTACGACATGATAGTACGTCAATAGCTTTCATTAAAAACTGGTCACACATTAGTATGGATGACTCTAGGGCCAGATTTACAAGCTAGAAACACCTGGTCATCATCCGTCTATCCTATCAGTGCCTAGGTGGCACACAGGGCTTCAGCGATTATCCTCCACTCCACTCGGTTGACAGCCACTTGGCGGGCCTCCTCCCAACTCACTTCCACCCCAGCTCCTCACTCCTTTCCTATTCTGCCATTCTATGTCAAGATGTTTTGGATCTTCCAAGGCTTTTTCCTACCCATTGAAAGCCGCATACTAGTACATGCTTTTCTAGGATCGTCAATGGGCTGCATCGGCTTAAATTAAAACATGGACATGCATGGCCAATCCATCGCCATGTTCTCTTCTTTACATCTCAAAATCCCACCTTCATCTGCTTGATGCCGGAATGACCCCATATTGTTGGCTTCCAGCTGGCTTCCACCTCCGGTGTTCATACTACATTCCTCTTGTAGACCTTGTAAGGTGTTGGCCCTTGCTGCTTCCTCCAGAAAGGTGGTTATACTCGCTGTAATTTATGCCTCTCCACCACGTCTCAAGGGAGGGAAACACCTTGTATGCATAACAAACTGGCAGTGCCACATAAAAGTATAGCTCAGTAGCTGGTCTCAAACTAGGGTTTCATTCACAGACTTCAAATTAGGACCACCTTATATATACAGGATAACAAACTACCATATGAAAGTACAGCTCAATAACGTTCATACGGTTGGTCACACTGATATTTCATTCACAGACTTAAAAGTTAGAACCACCTTGTAGACCCTACATGTATAGAACATAACAAACTTCACCGTATTTACATGATTCAGTAATACTGCTTACATTTGGATGGTCACAGACTAAGCGGATTTTTTCATTACGATGCGGGAAGATGCCCCAGAACTAGCCTGCTTACAGACGTCTCCTATTTCCTTTGGAGAAGCTAGGAGACGTCTAGCAATCGAATACAGGCCACATCTCTTCAAAGGTGCCTTGCTAGTGAATGACTGGAGATATGAATATAATTATCTATAAAGAGTTTCTGTTTTCGTCTCAAACAGACAACCATGACCCAACTCTCACAGAACCAGGGAAACATTTCGAACAGTAAGTACAACAGTAAAATCTTCAGTCTTTCTTTCTTTTTTTATTATTAATTTCATAATGCATCAGTGGTGTTAGATAAACTAAACGTTAAAAAAATTAAATTACTGAAAACACAATATGAATCAAATGTGGCCCTGAGGGCATCTCGGGATTATTTTTATTTTTTTTATTTTTTGATATAATTTTTAATTTAATTTAATTTTATTTTTTATTTTTTATTTAATTTAATTTATTATTTTATTTTATTTATTTTATTTTCATTTTTAATTAATTTAATTTTGTATTTTTTGTTTGTTTTTTATTTAATTTTTATTTAATTTAATTTTTTAATATTTATTTTTTTATTGATTTATTGATTTATTTTTTATTTTATTATTTTTTTTTATTTTTATTATTTTTTTTATTTTTTTATTTTTTTAATATATTTTATTTTTTTTATTTATTCATTTTTTATTTTAATTTAATTTTTTATTTAATTTTTGTTATTTTATTTTTTAATCATTTAATTGTAGAGGGCTGGGTTTTGTCCGTAATAGCGTGTGTCCGTAATAATGGGGTGTCCACAAGGCGAGACTGTATTGCGTTTACACCCTTGGTGTAAAGTTAAAGAGATCGAATAACGTGATCGAATAATAGTGTTGAATGTTTGTGTGCAGACATTCGTCTTTGCTTTCCAAATATTTAATTTTCGATGCGATTCCTGTAATAAACGAAATACGCTGATAAACTTCAGGAAATATTTCAGCTCGTAAAGCCTACGGAAATGTCCTCTGTATCGAACAGAATTTTGAAGCTTGATTGTTATATGTTGATACAGCCGCGAGCAGACAAAACACTCGTGTGGTTTTGGCGCATAATCTCATTCAAGTTACTAGCCTGAAATCAGGCTCCTGAAGAAAATTTGCGAGCGAAGCGAGCCGAGTCGCTGCAAAGGAGCCTGATCTCAGGTTATCAAGTTACTCGCTTTTTCAATCATTTTGTTTTGGAATTTTCAACAATAATTTGTAGATTTTGTCCTTTTCCCTAAAATGTCCTGATTTGGGGCAAAATCACGTCAGTGACTTGTAGGAAATCAGGTCAATAAATAAAGCTTCTGAATTTGGGCGCTACACGCATGCGTCTTTTGCACGAGTAACTTAAATTCTCGATCCCAGACCTTCGCTGAGTAACTTGTAGTGTACCACAAGGAAAACCGCGACTCAAGTGAAAAAAATATATATCTTGCGCCGTTGCGTTATTACTTGAAGCGTTGTTAGAAGCAAAATCTCGTAATTCAATTTTTCATACGTCTTAGGTACGGGTCGCACTACAGCTAATTTTGTTTACATAAAAAATGTTGTAATTTTTGGCGAGGAAAAATTTGCAAAAAATTCGCAAGTGCCAAATTTTGGTGGTGGTCGCACTCAAACCAAGATGTTGTTTTCCAAAACTCTCCTGATTGATGTAAATGTAAACTTAAACGGCTTGGGACCAGGTTTCGTACTTCGCTTTCTTGGTTTTCGTCGTTTCGACTTGCCACTAGTCGTCTTCTTTGAGCGAAACCGGGCGACGCGCGACAACGATCGAGGAACGTCGCGAGAGGAAACCAAAACCAACGAAAGGGAAAAATAATATTGGAAAGGGCTTTTAGAAAGTCTACGTTTCTTGCTGCTGGCTTCAATTGCAATCGAAGGGGATTGTTTTGAACTTGAGACGAATTGTTCTCCAACTTGCCGCCGGTAAATTTGGTTTCGATCAGACCCAGTGTAGTCATAGACATTCGCGGCGTAATATCGATATTCATTTTCTTCGTGTTCCGGTCGAAATAATTATTAAAAGAGTCAGATGAACCAGGTAAAAAATTATTTTGTCCCGTAATTGCACGCGCTAAAATGACAGTTTAATGGCTAAAACGGGCTAAAATAACAAAATTGTGTGATTTTCAAAAATTTGGTCGCCTCCAGGGCAACACTTCGGCTTCTTTGAAGATTGGCGAAATTTGACAATTCGCAAAAAAATTGGCAAAAAATTGAAACTGTGGGGTCGCACTGTATTTTTACGATTTTTACGTTACGTGTTGACAGATTTGACACTTGAATAAACAAAATTGGTCAAAGTTGGCTGTAGTGCGACCCGTACCTTAGACATGAGTGGCCGAATGCTCACACCAATATCTCGAGATTACGTCATAATGACGTCATCCCGAGATAAAAAGCAGACAGTAGAGTTATATAAAGGCAGTAAAGGCAGTGGCTCTTTCATTACGTTTTGCTTGCATTTCTGTTCTGTATATCAAGCAAACCATTCCATTTTTTCTTCAAAAGGACGTTGTTTGAAAGAATATGCTTTTTCTAATAAAGCATAATGTATCCAGTATTCATGATCTTGTCTTGCTCTATTGTTCAGATGCTTGGCTAAAAAACCCATACTGACAGTTCAGCATTTCGTGTCGCAGAAATGTTAGAATCGTTTTTCTCTTTTAGCTCGTCCAAGTTTTACAGTACCACCGAATAAACTGGCGCGAAGCCTCCTGGCAGTACCCGTTGGTAACTCAGTAAAGCTGGACTGTTCTGCCGAGGGACATCCGCGTCCCACCGTGAGATGGTACAAAAGACGGAGCATTGTTTCAGCAGAGAAAAAGGTGGTAGAAGACTCTATTTAAGTCTGTGGACGACTGTGTTGATTATGAAGGAGGTGGAACCGACTGACTCTGGGAAATACACCTGTAATGTGAGCAACGCATACGGGTGGATCAACCACACTTATGTTGTGGATGTTCATGGTAAGTTCTTAGCGCAACGGTGTTGCTGCCGGCTTTTCGGGGTTTTGAAGGTTATTCAAACGGCCAAATGAAAACTGACAAACGTCTAAAGTTTTAACTGATAACGTGACAATTCAAAAACGTGCAACATGCGTGACTTGCATGCCGCGCGCAAACGATACGTCATATTACCAAAATCCATGAGAATTGAGAAGGACGGTGGCATAATATGGTCAGTGTGTTGGATTCCAGATTTAGAAGTCTGGGTTCGAGCCCTAGCGTACATGTATACTTAGGCGTAGCCCTTAGCGTATACTTTGCGAGCGCAAAGTCTCGCCTCAATCTCTCCTTTCCATTTTCGAGATAGAAAGGGACTGGAAGCAGTCTAGCTCTTGGGAGAGGCGTCGTTTGTGTCGTGTTCACTTTTCTCTCACATTGCATCTCTCCATCCAGAGAACGCCGCGTATACAGTACTCGCAAAAATTAGTAAGAATAAGGTATTACTATAATGTACAGTAAAACAGCTGACCACCCAGAATAGTGTGCTGGATCGCTAGGTTCGCCAGCACAAAGCGCGAGGGAGTTGGGACTGAGCGCGAAGCGCGAGCGGGGGTGACGGTGTATGGTGTGACAGAGGGGAATCGGAACCAATGAAAGTGAAGAGCGTAGAGAAGCGCGTGCGTGATGGTGTATGGTATGACCAGTGGTTTGGATGTAGGGACCTTTTAAAACAACAAATAAAGTAAGCAAGGCTGGCACTAGGTAGAACACTTAACGCCGATAACGACACGATAGAGTCCAAACTGAAAGCCCAAATGCAACCGTGGACAGCTGTTTCGACCTGGTTGGGTCTCGTCAGCACGGTGGTAGCAGCAAAAAAAAAATAGCCGACCCAGCATGAAGGCCAATTTGTCTACTAAATTGCACATGGTGATGGCCACAGATGAGCTCAAATTCAAATGTTTTCCAATTGGCCAACGCCACGTGCGTGACTATGATCATAGACAAATAATTTGAAATATCATGTCGCTGATATCGGATCTGAGTAGATCTACGGTCCCAAATAAAACTATTTTTGGCTGATCAGAGATCTTTCACAAACCTTGAACAACGGCGACGGCAACGAGTACAATGGCTCTGCACTTGAGTTTTACCATACATTTGACATTTCCTGTAACATAGTTACGTTATGTCGACCTTTTTGCAGTAGATTGTATCAACAAAGGTTATGGGCTCAAATCCCGTTGAGGCCAGTTTACATGACTCATTTAATAATTCCTTGTCATTGTTGCGTTGTATTGGCTTTCTGCGTAACATTGTTTTCACCTGACTCGTCCCCAGTCGTCTCCTCTTATGAGAAACTTGTCAGAGTGGTTTCTCTTCCTGTTTTCGCTCCTACGCTGGTGAGTCGCTACTTATAGTTGGAGATTACAGTTGACGAAGACATAGGAAAGGGTTTTGGCACTAGTAGTAGATCAATACGGCCTCATCAACTATCACATCATAGAAATCTAGAGCTCATAATCTAATTGTTTAAATAGTCAACTAAATTACAAATAATATGTCCACAAATTCTTTTTTAACATCGTTTGAATACTTACAAATTAAATTTATGTTTCCCAGGTGTCTCTGTCAATGATTCGGCCTTCGATTTCACAGTCGTTTTCACGAGTCCGGCTTTCTGATTCTCACTGTATAACGTATATATTAAATAGTTTTTTAAAAACATATATTTCGCCTTTTGATTGGCTTTCGAATTCCTGTGCTCAGGCCCGGCGCGGCCCTATGTCGCGCCCAAAAAGGGGGGGGCCGAAAAAATGTGTATACATGAAAGTAAAAAAGGACTTTTGAGTGGCAAACCACTTCCTTTTTTGCTCCTTCCATTATCCACCGAGTCTAACAAGTTTCTCATAAGAGACGACTGGGGACGAGTTTAGTTGTTTCACTGTGTTTTCAGTAATTTTCATGCAACATTGAAAAGTCATTAACATCAATGAACATGGTGAAAAGATTTTCCTCAAACGTTAGAAATAATAAAACTGTCTATATTTAGTTTACATGTACAGAAGCGACAATGCTATGATTTTTAGTGTGCCTCCGTTTTAATTAAAAATTGAAGCAAGATTTTGTCACTCAAACGATCCTGACCTCACGAAGAAATCCATTTACCTCAGAGAACGTTGAAGAAAGTCTTCAGTTGTCAGTTTTGTCATTTCAGTCGAACCTCCACTAACGGCCACCTCTGCTATAATAATGGCCACCCCTCTGACAACGCCAGGATTTTTCATCCCGACCGGTGCGTCGATCCCCCCGGCATACACTTTTCTCTTACAGGTATTGAAACCTCCCTACAACGGCCAGATAATTCTGCACTAGGGTGGGCGTTGTGGAGAGGGTTCGACTGTATTAACGTTAATAGTCCCCTCTTTGTCTTTCAGAAAGAGCTCGTGCCGAGCCAGTGGTTCCCTACCCATGAAAAACTCACTTGTTTATGAAGGAGAAAACGCCACCTTATTGTGCAAAAGCTTTAAGTGATTTCCATGCCTCATTTCCAGTGGCTGAGATGGTTTACGTCACCTTCGAACGGTTCGGCCAATGGTAGCAAAATCGAACATCGGCACTACGAAGTCATCAAACGGACCGACCAAGACACGAGCCAGCATTTAGTTTTGCCACAAAGCAGAAACAAGTTTTGATTTCCATGGAGTGGAGTTGACTTTGGTTAAATGCCAACCAAAACGATGCCGGCAAGTACACATGTATAGTCGGAAATGCCCATGGTTACGCGGTCAAACAAGCTTACATCGTTTGTTAAAAACGTATCGGTAGGTGATTATTATTAAAATTGATTTCTGTCAGGCCAACAGAAGTCAATCCCATATGCAAGTATTATCTCAATTTGTGTGAGAACATACTCCATAATACTTGGAAGTCTCCAGTTCCTTTGTTTTCATTGCCGGTCTATAGCTGGTACTGGTTAAAACTAGTGACTGAATTGGGAGCGGAAGCGGAATTGGAATCGGACGTATCAGAAGAGTTTTTATTCTGCTTCCGTAACTGACGACGTATCTAGTGAAAACGTGCCTAGTTCCTGTAGCGGCTTTTCTCCCAGGCCTTTCACGGTCAATTCGTTTCGGTGACGTATCTGTTCGCTCGGACCACGTGACCCATCCGAAACGGATTGGATCGCGGCGAAATATAGAGGCCTAGGAGCTAGGCAAGTGAAAACAAGGTGAACCAAATCAGAAGCATCATGGTGTCGATTTTCACTAGATCGTAACTTTCTTCAGATTCCGACTCTGCTTTGTCGCTTCTGTGTAAACCAGCCCCAAGATCGAGTTTTAAATTAACGCCTCCGCGGCGTTTATTCAGGAACTGGCGTTTATTTTAGGTCCACCCAGTCCCTATGTAACTTATTCTCATCGATTAATAGGTGTACTATTTTAATTGGTTCGTGAGCCACCATTGTGTATATATACCCGTTCATTATATTTTTACTCGCTCCACGATCTTAAAAAGTGGGGCTGCGAACAGACTAACTGCTGTAACGATAACTATACATGTAATCTACACTCCACTAACCAAATTCTCCTCCACTTGTGTTTAATGTTTATTCGCTATAGACGAAGTCTGTTATGTTTCATTCTTGTTAAATTTTTATGACGAAAAATGAATGAAAACCAACCACCCTTCATATTCTCTTGTGAAAACCTAAACCATCGGGCCGCGAATAAACGCCTTGTCTACAAGGTTGAGTTTTAAATAAACTTTCCCGGCGTTTAATTGGGCTTTCTTTTTCCATGCCAAACAGACAAACAAGAAGTCCAAAGTGTTTTCACAGGAGCACATAATTACCTCACATCTAGATGGTAAGTGGCATCGGTAACATCGATTTTATCGAACTGGCCCCTAAAATAACTTTAAACTTTAAGCTAACTGCGCCTTTCAATGACCTTCGAACTCTGCTCAATCACGGTTGCGTTTTTCGCTGCTGTCAATCATCTTAGTGGACGTCTCAGGAAACAGAAGTTCACTTCAAACGGTTCAAAAGGTGCCGTGGGTTGTGATTTGGTAGATTTTGTTCCATTTTGTTTGTTTCCTTTTTTTCTTTCAGGGTCTGTTGGTTGTCAGTCAGTGGGCAGTGAATAGAAGCTAATAGAGGCGGAATTTTTTCTAATTTCCACTCGTGGCTGTGACAGTCCTATCTGTACGTTCACACTTACAACAAATCCCTAATTGTTTTTCCCAAACAGATTCGAACCAATTTCCTACATCAATATTTTTATCGCTCGCAGTTTAGAAGGTTTTCACTTTTGTACGTATTTACTATCTTGAACAGAAATGTCAACAACCAATGGTCAAGAAGAACAAGAAAGCGAGAAGTCTGGAAAATAAGACAAGCAAGACCAGTAGGTTCCAGTACCCTAAGGTTTTGATCGGAGTGTTGGCAGGCGCGGTCGTCCTGTTGATGCATAGCGTTCGGTTTTGTGTTACTGGCAGATCAAGACGAGTCGTCGGGCGTATTCCTCAGCGACGAAAAGTCGCCGACCGGAGATCGATTCACTTCGAGCGAAATACGACGTGCAGAATGAATACGTTGTGGTGCCAGACTTCAAAAGAAGCACATAAATCAGTAGACTTATAACCCTTTTTAAAGGACACTGTCCCCGGCGTATTTGCTCAAAACTGTTTATAAATGCATGAAATGGTCCCTAAATCTATGAAATAAGAACTTAATAAACTCTAACTAAATGATAAAAGCAATTTCTTCAAGAAATTCCATACTGCAAACAAAAAATTTTTGCAAAATTTCAAAGATTTCCGAGCCAAATTTGAAACTTTGAAAACTGACATCCTGACGTTTTTTTTCAAAAATCCATATTGCAATCCATTTCCATCCTCGCTGTCGTTCGTCCATCCTCACTTCCTAATGGGTTCCTGTCATTTGTCGAGTGTTATTCTACAGAATCTCAAACCATTTTGATCAACTTCCTATGATCTAGATATGTTTTTCTGAGCCTTCCCAAAATCATGCTAAAATCAGGACAGTGTTCCCTTTAAACCTCCCATGATCAAGATCAAATTTCTCCTTACGTTTCTTACATGAATTTATACAATTTGCCTTTGGAGAAGTTAGTTTTAAGTTCAAGGCGTTTCTTTAAGAGTGTTTTTATTCGTTTATTGTGTTTGTGATGTCCATAGAAGACTGTTTATGATCTGTTTCCTGTATTGGGTAACATCGTGCTGGTAAATTATATATCTTTTTAAAGATGATTTCCAGTCCGTACTGCGGCAATCTCCGCCTGTTATGTTTATGAGTCGCATGCGAAGGAATGTAAATACTAGCGAAAATAGAAATTGTTGTACAAACTTACATTTTTTTTGTCATTATTAACGCCAGATATCCTTGCCAAACAATAATGACGAGTAGAAGAACCTCGGCGTTATCCGAAACCGACGTTTCAGCTCATCGGGCATTCAGGAACTCAACGACACATAATGGCGGACTCAAATACTTCATAACAACTTCATGTACGCTATCACCAAAGTGTAACGTATCAACAAATTCAAAACAAAAATTGTAAACAAACCCTGAGCATACGCAGTGCGGACTGGAAATCATCTTTAAGTCACCGGTTAATTAGCACTTCATGTAAGCGAGGTGTTATAACGTGCCCTTCTCACGAACCAGTATTAAACCTTTATTATTTCAGGTTTTGAGTTTCTTGTCTGTTTTTCCCTTTTAGATTAGACTGGTAAATTTCAAATTAACTCAAACAGGTTTTACTCTTGTTGGACTGGAAAAAATCTGTAAATGAGATATTAGACTAGACGAGACCATCAGCAATATAAACAATATATTGGTGAATATTTACCGAGACGAAGTCGAGGTAAATATTCCACCAATATTCCACTGAGGGCCTAAGGCGAATAATTGTTTTAGTCCTAATTTTACTAAGGTGAATATAAAGAAACTACAAATTACGAGGCTGAAACATGAAAAACAACACACGCAAGTGCTCGCCATATTACCGTAAGTTACATCGTTTAACCAAATTAAGCAGTAAATACACAAAAGAACACTACGAAAAAGACATTCCACCAGGTACTTTGTTTAATCTTTGCTGATTTCATGAGGCAGCGGTAGTTATCTTCCTGAAATAAGTAGCTTAGGTCTGAATAGAAGCAAATTTCTGTCCCTCCATCGACCACAAACCACGGCGCCCTGGTTGGCCAAACAAAAACCTCTTGTTTTTAACGAGTTTAAATGGCGTCTAAAATCATTTCTTGAAAAAGGTTTTCCGGTCCAAGACGTCTTGATAGTCATTTTACCTAAATTCCCAATGCTTTGAATATCCCGAAACTTGGAGTGATGTCCTTTAGAATAAACGAAATTTCGTTCAAACGAGTCGCCATCTTTACAAGAAATGTGGCTTAGCTTAGGCAACCACGCCTTGAAATCCTATATTCACCGCCTCGAGCGGTGGGTAATAGCGTCAGATCCCGAATTTTTCGACCAATCAGCTAGTCGGATTCTTTATATTCACCTTAGTAAATTAGACTAAGTATATATATTCTTACTATGGCCTTGTCAAACTTTGCAGTCTTCAAAGCAAAGCGTATTTGATTCATGTTTTCAAGTGGAAAATGAAATACACTTAAAATATGAAGCCTTCTTCACAAAATGGTATCCTTTTCTATAACACCCCATATTGTTTTCCCTTGCAATATTTCTCAGTTGAATCTACTTTACGTAATACACAATAGATAGAGGATATTACACGGCGGCGCGAAGATATGAATTTTTACCACGAGAAAATAAAATTCATATCTTCAAGGCCACCGTGTAATTTTCTTTTTATTATATAGACAAAACGACAAAAGCACAAACTTTATCGCGAACTCTTGCAGTTCGGTGGCTGGACTTTCCGAATTTCTCTCCTTTCGTCTTCACTTGCAAGGAACTCCTTGAATAATTTGAAGTCATATGAAGTTTTCTTCTTCGTGTTAACATTTTTCTACTCCTCAGTGAACGATTTCATGTCGGCTTCAGTGAATTTTCGCGAATCTATCGCTCGCCATTTTTTCAACGCGGAGTTTTGGCAGCTTTGCACAAAAAGCCATGCAAAAGCGGGAAATGACGTCATCGATATCCTCACTAGTGAGGATATGGAAAATACGCCACTCGGGTCCCGGATGTAGTTTCTGTATGAATTTTACGAGTGGTCTATTTTTCCAGTAAAACACTCGTGTCTATATAATAAAGAGGCCTTAATAATTTTATAAAATTAAAGATTTTGGCTTCTACATTTTTATGTGATCGTAACTGATTTAATAAATCAGGGCGGTTGGAAGATTGGGAATTGCTTTGATTTGCAATGCTTTGCAGAAGTGCGGAACGCGGTCGGGCGCGCGTGCGATAATCATTCACGAGTTGCTCATAAGAGCTTTTGATTATGAAAATAGATCACCCGGATGACAACAAAATACTCTGCATGTGTTTGTTCATCTTGCCTTACAAAATTAAAGGCATTTATAACGAAGAAGGGTTAGTATCGCTACTAATCGAGCAATTCGGATGAAAGACAAAAATGAAACCTATTTAACCGGTAAATGGTTACTTGTTTCCAGACTCCTGCACTGTCAGGTAAGAATTGTTCCTGTGAAAAAGATGGTGGACAGCATTTGAAATCATGAACAACTTCCGCTCAATCGAAAGCGTTCGCTCTCAGTGTTCTTTTTCTTTTCATCTTTACTCTTTAGCCTCATAATGGTACATCGTTCAACGCATCTGGTACTATGGATAGTTTTTGACTTTCTTCATTGTTAGATTTGCAGAGATATTTGCATTTCTTCCAGAGGCGAGACGTTTCGCCTCTTTCACACGATATAATTATTGTCCGGCGCAATATATGATATACTAATCATATCTATAACAAAATTCTCGAAATTGATTGGTTCTTAGCACGCTCTATTTTTCACCAAATTGGAGCGCGATACTCGTGCCGTTAAACAAATCTGACTCCCGCTTAGCCTGAGATCAGGCTCCTTAAGAAATTTGCGAGCGAGCCCCAGGCAGCGACTCGGCTGCACTTCGCTCGCAAATTTTTCTTCAGGAGCCTGATCTCAGGCTAGATTTCTATATGCTCCAGTGAGCGTAGTACACACTTCTCTCAGGCTATGAATCAAGCAACATTGCATTTGATTAAAAATTAATTTAACTTACCGAGGCAACAGAAATCACGGACGGACTACTATGCAAGCCAATAAAATTCCTCCACAAATAGATTACACAACATTATTGCACCTTGAAGTAGTTTTTACTTGTATCGACACACGAAGGTCACTTTGTACTTTCTAGCATTTACAGCAATATAATTCAGGCAGTTCAGCTCGGGTTTTTAGTATTTACACTCTCTAGATTTACACTCGTTTTTTGTAAGAATCTTTTTATAAGAATATTGAGGCTGAGTTTGGCGAAATTTTTAGAATATGCTAAGAAATATACCCAAGGCTGTGCGGATTTATTCAAGAATTTTATTACGCATTGAAAAGTATGGTAAATATGTACCATGTTATATTTCCTTCCTTTTTTCTTAAATCAAAAATGGAGTTTCCTGGTCACATCCGTATTATTTTACTGATATACTATATTCTGTAATCTAAGAATGTATTAAGAATATTTTCAGCCTAAAATCGGCAGAAAAATACGAATATTCAGCCTG
>MU827818.1:163479-232412 GCA_029204205.1 Desmophyllum pertusum
TGTCATGGCGGATCGTCCTACCCCCCCCCCCCCCCACCACCCCAGAGGTCCTTGGTTGCCCGTTCGACAACTGGACAAGGAAAACGAGGACTCTGGGAAGGAGGATTGCTAAAGACGTTATATTTACAGCAATTCAAATAAAAAAATATCTCAATGAAGGATTTTTAACTTTTCTTTTTTAAATCGCGATATATCGTATTCAACCAATATGCCACAGAGCTCGTTTAAGAGAAAACGGGGGGGGGGGGGGGGGTGGGGACGATTTATTTCGCTCTCCGCAGATAATTGCCTGAAAGAAATCCCGCAATGTTCTGTATAGTGCGTTACGCGACAACTAATCTGCCATAACATTTTAAATCCCTGCTATATGGTAATTATACAGTAATTTCTTCTAATTACTGCTGTATTTCAAATAAAAAGGAATGCACATTGTAGTTTGTGGAACCCCGCCTTACGAACGCCCCATCAATACGTGCCACCCCGTTATAACGGTCACCTCTTTTTGGCCTGGTGAAATCTCTTTGTTGAGTATATTATAACCTATACTAATTTCACCCCGCATTACGGCCACTAAATCCGCGATGGATTATATATTGCAAATAGTGACCCGGCATGAGCTAAGGTTTTAATTGTTTTGACGAATTTGTGTCTGCATTCGGATCTTCCTGTAAATTGGTTCAAGCTGCCTTTAGTGCTCGCTTCAGAAAGCTTTTTGGTGTATATTTATAATAAACCCCACAATTACGCCTTACGTATCACGGCCAGTTTTCTGGAGCCAATAGGCGTTCGTATTAACGGGTTTCCACTGTAACAGTAATCTACCAAGTGAGAAAGTCTACACGCCACCAACTTAAAACAGTTAACCTTATTAGCCAGCGCATTAGGTTGTCATGAAGTTGGCCACTGGTGAGAGGAGACACAGATGATCAATGGCGCCACTATCTCATGTTTCATGAGAGCGCCTAGAGCGAACAACAATAATGCGCAAGCTCAAAGAAGGATGAACACGGGGTTTTTTTAGACATCCTGCCAGGAATAGTCACCCATGGAACGGATACAGAGGCTACGCCAGAGGCCTCTTGCCATCCCTCCATCTACCTGCACGATGTAGCTTCTTAATCGGCCAGGCTCCCTTATGGAATCGTCTAGCCGACCTATGTTTCGGCCAACCTTACACACCACAGCCCATGCTTCAGCCTCTCCTCGGTTACAGATATTGGCTCAGTCACATTAAGTAATGCATTCAAACAGCCCCTGAGGTCATGATAAAACACAGAACTAATTAATCCCAATAAAGATGGACAACTCAATTTGACCAGTAATGAATTGATAATAATAGTAATAATAATAACGGTTTATTACCAGTATCCACGAGGTGGCTCTTCCCTGTTAAACAAGTTACATTTTTAAGTTAAACTAGGGATATTATATAATTTTTATGCAAATTTACAGTAATATGGAATAAAATAAAAAAATTAATAAAATAATCAATATTAATTAATTAACATCATTCTACTCTACATCTACTCTATTACATAAACATTTTTCTCGAAAAAATCTTACAAAGCTTCTATAATCTTTACAGTTTTTAATGAAAATTCTGGTAGATTGTTGAACAATTTCGATGCATTGTCTTGGAAAAGTTCCATTCTCAGTTTCGGAACGTACTAAATCTAATCGACGCTGCTGATAACCTGTGATTTAAAGTACTTGACTGGGGCTTGAGATGGCAGAAAAATAAGTCACTGTTTAAATTTGTAACTGTATGACACTTGAAATGCTTGTAAAAAGACCCCTGTGCAGTACAAGCTCTCCCACTCTCATGAATTGATCAATAATTTAAATATAGTTGAAAATGTAAGGAAATGCCTAGGGGCCTAAATTTACCCTCAGTTGCCCTCAGTTACACTCAGTTACCACTCAGTTAACCCCCTAGTTAACCCTAATTACCCTTAATACTACACCCAGTTACCCGCAGTACCCTCAGTTATCCTCATTACCTCTTAGTTCCCCTCATTACCCCTGAGTTACCCTGAGGCTACCCTCATTACCCCGCGTTACCCTCAGTCAACCCTCATTTACCCTCATTACCGCCAGTTAACCACATTATCCTCAGTTACCCTTATACCTCAGTTCCCTTTCAGTTAACCCTCATGACACCCAATCACCATCAGTTACCCTTCAGGTTCTCCGTGATTACCCTCAGTTCCGCTGATTATCCCCAATTACCCTCCAGTTGCCCTATCATTACCCTCAGTTTACCCTCATCATCCTCAAATTAACCCTTTACTACCCCTCAGTTCCCCTAATTATCCTCAATTACCCTTATTACCCTCAGTGTTTCTCTTATTACTCTCAGTTACCCTCATTCTACCCCTAGTTATCCTAATTATCCCTGCAAACACTTGAAATGCTTGCTAATGTACAAAAGGGACCCCTAGTGAGTAAAGCTCTCTATACTCTCAAGAATTGATAAATTAATTTAAATATAGTTGAAAATGTAAGGAACACGCCTAGAGGCCTAAATTTACCCTCAGTTCTGCCACTCAGTTGCCCTCAGTTACACTCAGTTAACACTCAGTTACCCTAATTACCCCCAGTTAACCCCAGTTTACCCTTATTACCCTCAGTTCCCTCAGTTACCCTCGTTACCCCTGTGAGTAAAGCTCTCTATACTATCAAGAAGGATAAATAATTTTAAATATAGTTGAAAATGTAAGGAAATGCCTAGGGACCTAATTTACCTCCAGTTGCCCTCAGTTGCCCTCCAGTTTACCACTCAGTTACACTCAGTTACACTCAGATTACCCTAATTACCCCCCAGTTAACCCCCAGTTACCCTTATTACCATCCCCCCAGTTTTTTTTCCCCCCCCCCCTCAGTTACCCTCTATTACCCCTGTCGAGTAAAGCTCTCTATACTCTCAAGAATTGATAAATAATTTAAATATAGTTGAAAAATGTAATGGAAATGCCTAGGGCCTAAATTTACCCTCACGTTGCCCCTCAGTTTTGCCCTCAGTGACACTCAGGTTACACTCAGTTACACTCAGTTACCCTAATTACCCCCAGTTAACCCAGTTAACCTTATTACCCTCAGTTCCCTCAGTTACCCTCATTACCCCTGTGAAGTTAAAGTGCTCTTCTTATACTCTCAAGATTGAGGACTGGTAAATTATAAAAAAAGGGCCCTAAATTAATAAGACCCCTTTTGTGTTGTGAGGGCTCTCATATATATATATATATATATATATATTATATATATAGTATATATATATATATATATATATATATCTATATATATATATAAAATCAGTAGATGGACTACTCAATTTTTGAGCACATATGGGTTTTAATACAAATCTGTTTCCCATAGGACCCACAAACGGAAAGTTGGTCCACTCATCAGTTAAATCCTCCATATAGCACTGAAACATCAGCTAGAGGTCTACAACAATATATGATTCGCGTAAGATAATACCGTTAAAATAAAAACGTTACATTTCAAAATCGTCAAATAAACCGTTAAAATAAACCGTTAAAATACATGCGCGCGCTTAATTGGCTGCGTAATCTGTTTTAATTATACATTAGAATGTACTTTCGTCGGTGTCTGCATGTTGATATGAGTTCATTGCGCTTGTTTAAGGTTGCCATGTGTGGTTTAGTTATTATAAAGTGTTTCTCTGTATTACCTAAATTGCATCGCTTGGTGAGATTTGTGTAAGGTTTGGCTTTGGCAAGGATTCTCCACGTTATTGTAAAGTCTTCCTGTTTATCCTTTAGTTGCCACAGGTGCTTGCTAAGAGCTCAGTGTCATTCTTGCGTTTTCTCATAGCTTGAATGACATCTGGTGATTTCTCCATCTGGTTTTGAACTCTGTGCTGTCCAAATCCTGCTGGGGGCATCCTACGTATGTCTCAGTCGTGGTCTTCTTGCTTGGTAAACAATTTCTTTTGACAAAGCATTCTCCTTCTAATGGACACTGATCTTTCTTTCGGCAGTTGCACGTTTGTCGAAAGAAAGATCAGTGTCCATTAGAAGGAGAATGCTTGTCAAAAGAAATTGTTTACAAGCAAAGTCACGACCAAAAGGACACGACTGAGACATACGTAGGATTGACAGCAACAGAGTTCAAAACCAGATGGAGAAATCACCAGATGTCATTCACAGCATGAGAAACGCAAGAATGACACTGAGCTTAGCAAGCAATCTGTGGCAACTAAAGGATAAACAGGAAGACTTTACAATAACGTGGAGAATCCTTGCCAAAGCCAAACCTTACACAAATCTCACCAAGCGATGCAATTTATGTAATACAGAGAAACACTTTATAATAACTAAACCACACATGGCAACCTTAAACAAGCGCAATGAACTCATATCAACATGCAGACACCGACGAAAGTACATTCTAATGTATAATTAAAACAGATTACGCAGCCAATTAAGCGCGCGCATGTATTTTAACGGTTTATTTTAACGGTTTATTTGACGATTTTGAAATGTAAACGTTTTTATTTTAACGGTTTTATCTTACGCGATCATATATTGTTGTAGACCTCTACTGATGTTTCAGTGTATATGGAGATTAACTGATGAGTGGACCAACTTTCCGTTGGTCTATGAAACAGATTTGTATTAAAACCCATATGTGCTCAAAAATTGAGTAGTCCATTCTACTGATTTAATCCGCTCCTTCACTGTAGAGCACTATCTTGGATTCGCCGGTGAAAATCACCTGAATTATATATATATATATATATATATATATAGGCTTAGCCTAACAGCGGAGCTCCCTGAATGATTCTCATATCAAGATGGGCCAAATTCAATATAAATATGACCAACTTACCAAAGGATGTATTATTAAGTTCAAGTTCAAGTTTATTTGCCCCATGATTGATGTTACAGTAGTGCAAGTCATAGTTATGATAAGGGAGCAGGAGCTCTCAACAAACCCTACTGGGCTTACAAGGAGAGCCCCTGTTACATCATGTTTTTACCTACTTTACAATAACATGGCTATTAGTTAATTTATAATATACTCAACAAAATATGGAGCTTCTGATTGGTCAATGACGAATGCATAAATAGGTTATAGAGTGCAATACGGAATTGTGATAAACGGTACCGCACAAGTAGAGACGTTTTTGCCGCTTAATGGAATTGAAATAAGCTTTCAAGTTAATGGTTAAATATTTTCTAAACTATAGTACTGTAATTCTTTCAAAAAGTTCACGCTTGGTTTGCCCTGCGCGTTCAAATAAAACATGTGAGCACTTTGGAAGAGTGAAGCGTTTTTCGTGTGCAGAGCAGCGTGATGGCCGCAGCAAAATTTTGTTGAGAATATTATAAACAAAAAATCGTATGAACTGCTCGTGCAATTAGTGATTTATGGTCACTCGTGATATTTTGAAAGTTCTCAAATTGCACTCGCCTAAAGGCTCGTGCAATTTTGAGAACTTTCAAAACATCACTCGTGCCCATAAATCACGAATTGCGCTCGCGTTCATACGATTTCCTATACATATTACATATATATGATTTCATTCATATATTCATCATCACATTAGTTAACTATTCATTACCTAAATCATATTTCAATACATGTGTATATATATATATATTTTAATTTTTGCTAAATACATTTCTTTCAAGAAGATTAAGTATTATTTGAGATCTCAAATCTTTTATAGTGGCATATGGTGCAAAAGAAAATGTGTGCGCTTTGCCTGTTATGTCAATAACTAAAAAGGTTCTAAAACACCTTTTTGATCTAATCACACAAGGGTAGCTCAACAGTACACCAACAAATTCTGTACACTACTTTCCAAAGGAGGGAAATGAGTGTTACAACAACACATGCTAGGACTAAAAAAAATATAGGTTTGACAGGTTTATGTTTTGAAAAAGCCTTTCTTTGAACTGTAGTAAAGAAAGGACAATAAAAAGAGTCAAACAATGCAAAATCTGGATGGGCTGAAAGTGTTAGACTGTGGAGCTAATGTTCCAGTGGAATGAGTTATACTTATTTGCTTCTCAAAAGTCTGAGATCTAGAAGGGATATGAAGTGAACAAGGGAGTTTTGAAAGCCTTGGGAAAGTTATTGACTGCCATTACAACATGGGTGCACTTGACAGTGTGGGCTAAATCGACAGACGTTCGGGTAGGGAGGTGTGGCCGGGCCACTCCACTTAAACCCTGAGCCTGTTCAAGACACAAATCTCTGATTTTCCTACCCTGTATTAAGATACATGTAGAATTCCGATTTTGAGACCCCATCTAAGACATTTAACTCAAAAATTATACCCTGTTTAAGACAAGAACAGAATAGTGATTACAAATCTATTTACAGCTTAATGGAGTCACTGAGCTGTTTGCTACAAATTGGGCTTGTGGTTAGGTTTTTATAAATTAACCATATATGCTTATCCTGACTGTTCAAGACATTAGGCCATGTAAAGATTAACCATATGTAAAGATAGCCTGTTTAAGAGAGAAAGTGATAAAATTGATACCCGTCCAAGACAAAAAAAACCTAAAAACCATAACCTATTGGGCGACACGTCCCTGTAAAGGCCAAAAGGAAATCATAGCGCAACAATGCAGATACCAAATATATACACATTACATTTTTTTACTATATTTTTATTCATCATTAATTATATTTCTTCCACTTTCAATAACTATACTACAGTCAAACCTGTATTAAGCTGTCACCCTCGAGGAATGGCATACTGACCGCTTAATTATAAACACAGGCCAGTCAACAAGCCAATAAATATATAACCACAGGCAGCCAACAACAACAATTAAAAAAACAGGCAGCCAACAAAGCAACAATTATAAACACGGGCAGCCAACAAATTATAAACACAGGCAGTCAACAAATATATAAACACAGGCAGTCAACAAACCAAATATTTATAAACACAGGCAGTCAACAAACCAACAACTTATAAACACAGGCAGCCAACAATTATAAACACAGGCAGTCAACAAATATATAACACAGGCAGCCAACAATTTATAAACACAGGCAGCCAACAATTTTATAAACACAGGCAGCCAACAATTATAGACACAGGCAGTCAACAATTTATAAACACAGGCAGCCAACAAATATACACAGGCAGTCAACGCATACATGTATATAAACACAGGCAGCCAACCAAAATATTTAAACACAGGCAGCCAACAATTATAAACACAGGCAGTCAACAAATATAAACACAGGCATTCAACAAATATATAAACACAGGCAGCCAACAATTTATAAACACAGGCAGCCAACAATTTATAAACACAGGCAGCCAACACTATAAAAACAGGTAGCCAACAAATATATAAACACAGGCAGCCAACATTTATATACACAGGCAGCCAACAATTTATAAACACAGGCAGCCAACAAACTTTAAGAGAAAACCGGAAGATGTTTTGGGTGTATTTCACTAGTCCCGATGATGCATGGCGGTCTCGCCCACTTGTCCCGAAGAAATTCAACAAAATTACAAATAAACACAACCACAAAACAATAAAACAGTTTGAACGCACAGACAATATTTACAACAAAGCTTGCACACTTACGGTCAAATTGCTGGTTTGCAACCAATCCCGAGAGATTCAAATGACAAAGACGCGGGCGGCCATGTTGGGGGTACAAACAATAGAAGCCAATTAGAAATATTTTGTTAATGACCCCCAGCTGACGTCACTTGCAAACCACCAATAGGGAATATTATTAAATACTCAATCACTGTTATTGCATTTCTGGCATTCTGATTGGCTCCTTGCGCCCATGTTATCAGCTCATAACACGGATTCTGCCAAATATGGTAGATCATAACAGGGTAGTTCGTTCGTCGAGAGAGTGAAATTTGAAAAAGATGGCTAAAATCATTACGTAAAAAACTTTGGCCCTTCTAAATCAAACAAAAGTCAAGTCCATTAAATAATGCACGAAGTTTGGAACGAATTTTTTAATGGGAAATGCCTGTAAATGTACCACAAATGCGACTGAACGAGCACTAAGTAAAGGCAGCCTGAAACAATTAATTTAAGCTTACGGGAAGATCCGCCGAAAAAACCGGCACAATTAAGCTTAATTCTTCAAAACAATGAAAACCTATTTACAACACAAGTTAAAGCTTAGCTTATTCAGTATTGTTACCTTATATTTCGAAGAGTCTTGCCAATTCCAGCTGGACTAAGCTTTTAAAACCAGCACAATAATTCAATAAATATCGGAGCATAAATACGGCAGTTCGTCAAGCGCTGACGGCGGGTACAATCAAAGATCACTTCACAGAGAAATTACCTTCGAAGATCACTCTTTTTCTCTCCATCCATGTAGATATTATTGAGGGTTTCCTTAATGTTCTTTACTTCAGTGAACTTGATTTCAGCTCAGTTCGTTTCAACACAATTAATTCTGTAGTCGCCGCATGATTTGCTCGCCGTAAAAATAGTAAAACCCTTGCTTCGTTCAGCTCTCCGTTCAACTTGTAAAATGAATATAATGTTCAGCTCCACAATTATCTCGGATCTTCCCATTTTAAGCTAAATCATTTGCACAATTTTCCAGAATATACGAAACTTTAGAAGACACAGAGCGAAGATTCCCTCCGAAGAACATCTTTTCTGTCTTGCTCTCGGCTTTTCATTCAACTTGCCAACTTTACACCGCGCCAGACATTTTGCCGCGGTTTTCAAATCATGCTTCATTTAGATTGAACTGAAAAATCACTCAGTCGATTTATAAATTTTACAAAGTATAATACCGAAGGTTAACCTAAAGTTAGTGAAAGTATTTAATAAAACAATTATTCCATTCGCCCTTGTTGGATATGAAATGATTATAACCAATTCGGCGCGAAGCGCGCCTCATTGGTTATGTTATCATCTCATATCCAACGCGGGCTCATGGAATAATTGTTAAATAGCTGTATTTAGCTTTGGCTTTTTGTATCACTTCAATGGCCTCCCGAAGCTAAATTGACCAAGCTAAGAGAAGTGCCTGACTTGTTGCTACACTGGTAGCGATGAGTCGGTCGCGGGAAACAATCAGGAAAACAAAAGAGTCCCTGAAATCTACATTCAAATCTACACACTATAAAACTTGACACACTTCACAACGCAACGAGGTTCAAAGCAACGGCAAAAGCAGTCCTCATTCTCCTCTCTAAGATATGCATATTCCACTTTATAGGCAGTCCAGTTTCTTTAGGCTATTATCTTTCCATGTCTGACGTTTTAAAAGGTGTGTTGTCTTTCCGAAAACCCGATAATTGATTGAAAATTACTTCATGTAAAAATGTCATGAAATACGACGTACGGACGACGGGCGCACGCGCCCGCGAGCCATTCCGCTAGCCATGACCATCAAAATGAGGCAGCATAGATATCTATGGGTATGGAGCTTCTTAGGAGCTCCGCTATAATATTTCTTACATTCGTAACAGTTGCGATCGATTTTTGCTAAAGTAAAAACAGTAAAATGGCTCATCGAAAACGGTTAAAACAACGAAAAAAGAACCCTCAGTTATAAAATTGATAGACTATCTCTCTACATAGTGATAGGGGATTTCCGTACCTTGTGTGTCAGAGGTTTTTCTGGCGCGATTTGGTGACATGTCGGACGAAGGGCTCACTCACTTATGCTGGAGACAATTGTGTTTTAATTTCACGTTGTATCCGTTGTAGTACTGATGACTGACTTTGAATGCCTCAAAATTTGGGCCATTCGTAGTCAGTTACAAAATGATAGATTTCATAACGCATGGCAATTTTAACGGATGCGCCTTTCAATAACCTGAAATTAGCCTTCCGAATGGACCCGAATGAACCCGAATGAACCCTAATGGCGGCCTGAATTAACCTGATCTCCCTGTTCCCGGAGAACATGCCCCTGGAGTTCTGGACCCCCCCCCCCCCCCCCCCCCCCCCAGTGACTGGCGATTACAAATTGCATTTTCCCTTCTCATGCTAGTTTGGGAGGGAGCGCTCTAGGTTTTCAGGCTTTTGCCAATTCCCGCTTTTGTCCGATATTTGGTGTTTTCTGTTGTCAAAATATCTTTTTCAAATATGAATTATGCGATATTTGTGAATTATAAAGTAGTTACTGATTGAATTTGAGGGTTGTTATCAGTTTTCATACAATTGTGGCCACATTCGCGGATTTTACTACATAATTTTTCACCCGAAAAATGTCCCAGTCCCAGTCGTCCCAGTCTAATCCTGGAGACATCGCAAGACCTTTCAATGTGACGCAGATTTCTACAGCGTGGTTTCCGTAGTGTAGTGGTTATCACGTCCGCCTAACACGCGGAAGGTCGCAGGTTCGAGCCCTGCCGGAAACATTTTTTTAATAATTATTAATGAGAAATTAAAAATCTACTTCATATTTTTTCTGTACTAAATAACGACAATTTTCTTGTATTTTCAATGAATAAAAACTGATTAGTTTAGATGTTTGTTGATTGGCTGGCGTGTGGGGACGGTATCACAATGTTAACAAATGCATTTTAAATTTGCAGATTCAATTCAGCGCTAAAATACAGTCAGTACAATAATAAGCTCTATATTGATATATCAGGTCAAGAGAGGATGATCTTAAGAGAAGGATTCCCCGCCTTGCCCATGATAAAATGTTTGGATCTATTATTAGTTTCGCGCGCCATGCTGTGAAATATATATTTTTATTTCCTTCTGATCGAGGCTCCGACATTACATCGTTACTCGAACCTGACCAGCGCTCTTAAAAATAGTTCTGCTATGGACTGAAAGTTAAAAAATAGATTTAAAAAAAATTATCATTAGAAGCGACCAGGAGCCCAGGCCATGTATGGAGGAATGCTTCTCTTAGATCATCTTCACTTGGTCAGGTTTATGATCAGGTTGTGAGAGCAGGAGAACAAAAACGGAGCAGTTCCACAGAAAAAGCTGTTCTTCGTGCACTTCTCAGCTGGCTGGGAGAAAACAGTATTTCAACCTCCCTGGCTGGGAAAGACAGTGTGTTGACCCGCCTCGCTGGGAGAAACAGTTTTCCAACCGCCCTGGCTGGGAAAGACAGTGTGTTAACCCGCCTTGCCTTATATGTTTTTCAAGGGTAGAGGTGGAGTAAGTGTTTGTTGGCGCGCAAAGTAAAAAATTCGTAAGCGACGAAGGCGCGAAAGCGAACGGCACAGCCGCGAGAGTCTGGGGTGGGGCCCGCTCGTTGTCGCGGCTTCGCCGCTCATTTTTGCCCACTCCGCTGACAAAACTTTACCTTGTGCGAACAATACCGCCAGCTACGCAGACTAATTTATCAAATTATCTATCAGTCCTTGCCGGTACACAGTGACGTAACGTTGGTGTTCTATCCACATTACTGTCCTCATAACTACGGCGGTCCTCATAACGTTGATGTGTATTCACATTACGGTCCTCGTGACTACGGTGGTCCTCATAACGTTGATGTGAATTCACATTACGGTCCTCATAACTACGGTGGTACTCATAACGTTGGTGTGAATTCACATTACGGTCCTCATACGTAACGTTGGTGGAAATTCACATTACGGTCCTCATAAACTACGGCGGTCCTCATATGCATAACGTTGGTGTGTATTCACATTACGGTCCTCATAACTACGGTGGTCCTCTTAACGTTGGTATGTATTCACATTACCGTCCTCATAACTACGGTGCTCCTCATAAACGTTGGTGTGTATTCACATTACGGTCCTCATAACTACGGTGCTCTCATTACTGTCCTCATAACTACGGTGGTCCCATAACGTTGGGGTGTATTCACATTACCGTCCTCATAACTACGGTGCTCCTCATAACGTTGGTGTGTATTCACATTACGGTCCTCATAACTACGGTGCTCCTCATAACGTTGGTGTGAATTCACATTACGGTCCTCATAACTACGGCGGTCCTCATAACGTTGATGTGAATTCACATTACTGTCCTCATAACTACGGTGCTCCTCATAACGTTGGTGTGAATTCACATTACTGTCCTCATAACTACGGTGGTCCTCATAACGTTGATGTGTATTCACATTACGGTCCTCATAACTACGGTGGTCCTCATAACGTTGATGTGTATTCACATTGCGGTCCTCATAACTACGGTGGTCCTCATAACGTTGATGTGAATTCACATTACGGTCCTCATAACTACGGTGGTACTCATAACGTTGGTATGAATTCACATTACGGTCCTCATACGTAACGTTGGTGGAAATTCACATTACGGTCCTCATAAACTACGGCGGTCCTCATATGCATAACGTTGGTGTGTATTCACATTACGGTCCTCATAACTACGGTGGTCCTCTTAACGTTGGTATGTATTCAAATTACCGTCCTCATAACTACGGTGCTCCTCATAACGTTGGTGTGTATTCACATTACGGTCCTCATAACTACGGTGCTCCATTACTGTCCTCATAACTACGGTGGTCCACTTAACGTTGGGGTGTATTCACATTACCGTCCTCATAACTACGGTGCTCCTCATAACGTTGGTGTGTATTCACATTACGGTCCTCATAACTACGGTGCTCCTCATAACGTTGGTGTGAATTCACATTACGGTCCTCATAACTACGGCGGTCCTCATAACGTTGATGTGAATTCACATTACTGTCCTCATAACTACGGTGCTCCACGTAACGTTGGTGTGTATTCACATTGCGGTCCTCATAACTACGGCGGTCCTCATAACGTTGATGTGTATTCACATTACGGTCCTCGTGACTACGGTGGTCCTCATAACGTTGATGTGAATTCACATTACGGTCCTCATAACTACGATGGTCCTAATAACGTTGGTGTGAATTCACATTACTGTCCTCATAACTACGGTGGTCCTCATAACGTTGATGTGTATTCACATTACGGTCCTCATAACTACGGTGGTCCTCATAACGTTGATGTGAATTCACATTACGGTCCTCATAACTACGGCGGTCCTCATAACGTTGATGTGTATTCACATTACGGTCCTCGTGACTACGGTGGTCCTCATAACGTTGATGTGAATTCACATTACGATCCTCATAACTACGGTGGTCCTCATAACGTTGGTGTGAATTCACATTACGGTCCTCATAACTACGTTGCTCCTCGTAACGTTGGTGTGAATTCACATTACGGTCCTCATAACTACGGTGGTCCTCTTAACGTTGGTGTGTATTCACATTACCGTCCTCATAACTACGGTGCTCCTCATAACGTTGGTGTGTATTCACATTACGGTCCTCATAAACTACGGCGGTCCTCATAACGTTGATGTGAATTCACATTACGGCTGTCCTCGTAACTACGGTGCTCCTCGTAACGTTGGTGTGAATTCACATTACTGTCCTCATAACTACGGTGGTCCTCGAATTCACATTACTGGTCCTCATAACTACGGTGGTCCCCATAACGTTGATGTGTATTCACATTACGGTCCTCGTGACTACGGTGGTCCTCATAACGTTGATGTGAATTCACATTACGGTCCTCATAACTACGGTGGTCCTCTTAACGTTGGTGTGTATTCACATTACCGTCCTCATAACTACGGTGCTCCTCATAACGTTGGTGTGTATTCACATTACTGTCCTCATAACTACGGTGGTCCTCATAACGTTGGTGTGAATTCACCTTACGGTCCTCATAACTACGGTGGTCCCCATAACGTTGGTGTGTATTCACATTACGGTCCTCATAACTACGGTGCTCCTCATAACGTTGGTGTGTATTCGCATTACGGTCATCATAACTACGGCGGTCCTCATAACGTTGATGTGAATTCACATTACGGCTGTCCTCATAACTGCGGTGCTCCTCGTAACGTTGGTGTGAATTCACATTACTGTCCTCATAACTACGGTGCTCCTCATAACGTTGGTGTGAATTCACATTACGGTCAACATAACTACGGCGGTCCTCATAACGTTGATGTGAATTCACATTACGGCTGTCCTCGTAACTACGGTGCTCCTCGTAACGTTGGTGTGAATTCACATTACTGTCCTCATAACTACGGTGGTCCTCATAACGTTGATGTGTATTCACATTACGGTCCTCATAACTACGGTGCTCCTCGAATTCACATTACTGGTCCTCATAACTACGGTGGTCCCCATAACGTTGGTGTGTATTCACATTACTGTCCTCATAAACTACGGTGGTCCTCATAACGTTGGTGTGTATTCACATTACGGTCCTCATAACTACGGTGGTCCTCATAACGTTGATGTGAATTCACATTACGATCCTCATAACTACGGTGGTCCTCATAACGTTGGTGTGAATTCACATTACGGTCCTCATAACTACGTTGCTCCTCGTAACGTTGGTGTGAATTCACATTACGGTCCTCATAACTACGGTGGTCCTCATAACGTTGGTGTGTATTCACATTACTGTCCTCATAACTACGGTGCTCCTCATAACGTTGGTGTGTATTCACATTACGGTCCTCATAACTACGGCGGTCCTCATAACGTTGGTGTGAATTCACATTACGGCTGTCCTCATAACTACGGTGGTCCTCGTAACGTTGGTGTGAATTCACATTACTGTCCTCATAACTACGGTGGTCCTCATAACGTTGGTGTATTCACATTACGGTCCTCATAACTACGGTGGTCCCCATAACGTTGTGTGTATTCACATTACTGTCCTCATAACTACGGTGGTCCTCATAACGTTGGTGTGAATTCACATTACGGTCCTCATAACTACGGTGGTCCTCTTAACGTTGGTGTGTATTCACATTACCGTCCTCATAACTACGGTGCTCCTCATAACGTTGGTGTGTATTCACATTACTGTCCTCATAACTACGGTGGTCCTCATAACGTTGGTGTGAATTCACATTACGGTCCTCATAACTACGGTGGTCCCCATAACGTTGGTGTGTATTCACATTACTGTCCTCATAACTACGGTGGTCCTCATAACGTTGGTGTGTATTCACATTACTGTCCTCATAACTACGGTGGTCCTCATAACGTTGGTGTGTATTCACATTACGGTCCTCATAACTACGGTGGTCCTCATAACGTTGGTGTGTATTCACATTACTGTCCTCATAACTACGGTGGTCCTCATAACGTTGGTGTGTATTCACATTACTGTCCTCATAACTACGGTGGTCCTCATAACGTTGGTGTGTATTCACATTACTGTCCTCATAACTACGGTGGTCCTCATAACGTTGGTGTGAATTCACATTACGGTCCTCATAACTACGGTGGTCCTCATAACGTTGGTGTGTATTCACATTACTGTCCTCATAACTACGGTGGTCCTCATAACGTGGGTGTATTCACATTACGGTCCTCATAACTACGGTGCTCCTCATAACGTTGGTGTGAATTCACATTACGGTCCTCATAACTACGGCGGTCCTCATAACGTTGATGTGAATTCACATTACGGCTGTCCTCATAACTACGGTGGTCCTTATAACGTTGATGTGAATTCACATTACGGCTGTCCTCATAACTACGGTGGTCCTCATAACGTTGATGTGAATTCACATTACGGTCCTCATAACTACGGTGGTCCTCGTAACGTTGGTGTGAATTCACATTACTGTCCTCATAACTACGGTGGTCCTCATAACGTTGGTGTGTATTCACATTACTGTCCTCATAACTACGGTGGTCCTCATAACGTTGGTGTGTATTCACATTACGGTCCTCATAACTACGGCGGTCCTCATAACGTTGATGTGAATTCACATTACGGTCCTCATAACTACGGTGCTCCTCGTAACGTTGGTGTGAATTCACATTACTGTCCTCATAACTACGGTGCTCCTCATAACGTTGGTGTGTATTCGCATTACGGTCATCATAACTACGGCGGTCCTCATAACATTGATGTGAATTCACATTACGGCTGTCCTCATAACTACGGTGCTCCTCGTAACGTTGGTGTGAATTCACATTACTGTCCTCATAACTACGGTGGTCCTCATAACTTTTTTGAATTCACATTACAGTCCTCATAACTACGGTGGTCCTCATAACGTTGGTGCTTATTCACATTACTGTCCTCATAACTACGGTGGTCCCCATAACGTTGGTGTGTATTCACATTACTGTCCTCATAACTACGGTGGTCCTCATAACGTTGGTGTGTATTCACATTACGGTCCTCATAACTACGGTGCTCCTCATAACGTTGGTGTGTATTCACATTACTGTCCTCATAACTACGGTGGTCCTCTTAACGTTCGTGTGAATTCACCTTACGGTCCTCATAACTACAGTGGTCCCCATAACGTTGGTGTGTATTCACATTACGGTCCTAATAACTACGGTGCTGCTCATAACGTTGGTGTGTATTCGCATTACGGTCATCATAACTACGGCGGTCCTCATAACGTTGATGTGAATTCACATTACGGCTGTCCTCATAACTACGGTGCTCCTCGTAACGTTGGTGTGAATTCACATTACTGTCCTCATAACTACGGTGGTCCTCATAACGTTGATGTGTATTAACATCACGGTCCTCATAACTACGGTGGTCCTCAAATTCACATTACTGGTCCTCATAACTACGGTGGTCCCCATAACGATGGTGTGTATTCACATTACAGTCCTCATAACTACGGTGGTCCTCATAACGTTGGTGTGAATTTACAATTCACATTACGGTCCTCATAACTACGGTGGTGCTCATAACGTTGGTGTGTATTCACATTACGGTCCTCATAACTACGGTGCTCCTCATAACGTTGGTGTGTATTCACATTACTGTCCTCATAACTACGGTGATCCTCTTAACGTTGGTGTGAATTCACATTACGGTCCTCATAACTACGGTGGTCCCCATAACGTTGGTGTGTATTCACATTACGGTCCTCATAACTACGGTGGTCCTCATAACGTTGGTGTGAATTCACATTACTGTCCTCATAACTACGGTGGTCCCCATAACGTTGGTGTGAATTCACATTACGGTCCTCATAACTACGGTGGTCCTCATAACGTTGGTGTGTATTCACATTACTGTCCTCATAACTACGGTGGTCCTCATAACGTTGGTGTGTATTCACATTACTGTCCTCATAACTACGGTGGTCCCCATAACGTTGGTGTGTATTCACATTACGGTCCTCATAACTACCGTGCTCCTCATAACGTTGGTGTGAATTCACATTACGGTCCTCATAACTACGGCGGTCCTCATAACGTTGATGTGAATTCACATTACGGCTGTCCTCATAACTACGGTGCTCCTCATAACGTTGGTGTGAATTCACATTACGGCTGTCCTCATAACTACGGTGGTCCTCATAACGTTGATGTGAATTCACATTACGGCTGTCCTCATAACTACGGTACTCCTCGTAACGTTGGTGTGAATTCACATTACTGTCCTCATAACTACGGTGGTCCTCATAACGTTGATATGTATTCACATTACGGTCCTCATAACTACGGTGCTCCTCGAATTCACATCACTTGTCCTCGTAACTACGGTGGTCCCCATAACGTTGGTGTGTATTCACATTACTGTCCTCATAACTACGGTGGTCCTCATAACGTTGGTGTGAATTCACATTACGGTCCTCATAACTACGGTGGTCCTCATAACGTTGATGTGTATTCACATTACGGTCCTCATAACTACGGTGGTCCCCATAACGTTGGTGTGTATTCACATTACTGTCCTCATAACATTGGTGGTCCTCATAACGTTGGTGTGTATTCACATTACTGTCCTCATAACTACGGTGATCCTCATAACGTTGATGTGTATTCACATTACGGTCCTCATAATTACGGTGGTCCCCATAACGTTGGTGTGTATTCACATTACGGTCCTCATAACTACGGTGCTCCTCATAACGTTGGTGTGTATTCGCATTACGGTCATCATAACTACGGCGGTCCTCATAACGTTGATATGAATTCACATTACGGCTGTCCTCATAACTACGGTGCTCCTCGTAACGTTGGTGTGAATTCACATTACTGTCCTCATAACTACGGTGGTCCTCATAACTTTCATTTGAATTCACATCACGGTCCTCATAACTACGGTGGTCCTCATAACGTTGGTGTGTATTCACATTACGGTCCTCATAACTACGGTGCTCCTCATAACGTTGGTGTGAATTCACATTACGGTCATCATAACTACGGCGGTCCTCATAACGTTGATGTGAATTCAAATTACGGCTGTCCTCATAACTACGGTGCTCCTCGTAACGTTGGTGTGAATTCACATTACTGTCCTCATAACTACGGTGGTCCTCATAACGTTGATGTGTATTCCCATTACGGTCCTCATAAATACGGTGCTCCTCGAATTCACATTACTGGTCCTCACATAACTACGGTGGTCCCCATAACGTTGGTGTGTATTCACATTACAGTCCTCATAACTACGGTGGTCCTCATAATGTTGATGTGTATTCACATTACGGTCCTCATAACTACTGTGGTCCTCATAACGTTGGTGTGTATTCACATTACTGTCCTCATAACTACGGTGGTCCCCATAACGTTGGTGTGTATTCACATTACTGTCCTCATAACTACGGTGGTCCTCATAACGTTGGTGTGAATTCACATTACGGTCCTCATAACTACGGTGGTCCCCATAACGTTGGTGTGTATTCACATTACTGTCCTCATAACTACGGTGGTCCTCTTAACGTTGGTGTGAATTCACAATACTGTCCTCATAACTACGGTGGCCCCATAACGTTGGTGTGTATTCACATTACTGTCCTCATAACTACGGTGGTCCTCATAACGTTGATGTGTATTCACATTACGGTCCTCATAACTACGGTGGTCCTCATAACGTTGGTGAGTATTCACATTACTGTCCTCATAACTACGGTGGTCCCCATAACGTTGGTGTGTATTCACATTACTGTCCTCATAACTACGGTGGTCCTCATAACGTTGGTGTGAATTCACATTACGGTCCTCATAACTACGGTGGTCCCCATAACGTTGGTGTGTATTCACATTACTGTCCTCATAACATTGGTGGTCCTCATAACGTTGGTGTGTATTCACATTACTGTCCTCATAACTACGGTGGTCCTCATAACGTTGATGTGTATTCACATTACGGTCCTCCTAACTACGGTGGTCCCCATAACGTTGGTGTGTATTCACATTACTGTCCTCATAACGTTGGTGGTCCTCATAACGTTGGTGTGTATTCACATTACTGTCCTCATAACTACGGTGGTCCCCATAACGTTGGTGTGTATTCACACTACTGTCCTCATAACTACGGTGGTCCTCATAACGTTGGTATGTATTCACAGTACTGTCCTCATAACTACGGTGGTCCTCATAACGTTGGTGTGTATTCACGTTACTGTCCTCATAACTACGGTGGTCCCCATAACGTTTGGTGTGTATTCACATTACTGTCCTCATAACTACGGTGGTCCTCATAACGTTGGTGTGAATTCACATTACGGTCCTCATAACTACGGTGGTCCTCATAACGTTGGTGTGTATTCACATTACTGTCCTCATAACTACGGTGGTCCCCATAACGTTGGTGTGTATTCACATTACGGTCCTCATAACTACGGTGCTCCTCATAACGTTGGTGTGAATTCACATTACGGTCCTCATAACTACGGCGGTCCTCATAACGTTGATGTGAATTCACATTACGGCTGTCCTCATAACTACGGTGGTCCTTATAACGTTGGTGTGAATTCACATTACGGCTGTCCTCATCAGTACGGTGGTACTCATAACGTTGATGTGAATTCACATTACGGCTGTCCTCATAACTACGGTACTCCTCGTAACGTTGGTGTGAATTCACATTACTGTCCTCATAACTACGGTGGTCCTCATAACGTTGATGTGTATTCACATTACGGTCCTCATAACTACGGTGCTCCTCGAATTCACATCACTGGTCCTCGTAACTACGGTGGTCCCCATAACGTTGGTGTGTATTCACATTACTGTCCTCATAACTACGGTGGTCCTCATAACGTTGGTGTGTATTCACATTACTGTCCTCATAACTACGGCGGTCCTCATAACGTTGATGTAAATTCACATTACGGTCCTCATAACTACGGCGGTCCTCATAACGTTGATGTGAATTCACATTACGGTCCTCATAACTACGGTGCTCCTCGAATTCACATTACTGGTCCTCATAACTACGGTGGTCCCCATAACGTTGGTGTGTATTCACATTACTGTCCTCATAACTACGGTGGTCCCCATAACGTTGGTGTATATTCACATTACTGTCCTCATAACTACGGTGGTCCCCATAACTTTGGTGTGTATTTACATTACTGTCCTCATAAATACGGTGGTTCCCATAACGTTGGTGTGTATTCACATTACTCTCCTCATAACGTTGGTGGTCCTCATAACGTTGGTGTGTATTCACATTATTGTCCTCATAACTAAGGTTGGCCCCATAACGTTGGTGTGTATTCACATTACTGTCCTCATAACTACGGTGGTCCTCATAACGTTGATGTGTATTCACATTACGGTCCTCATAACTACGGTGGTCCTCATAACGTTGGTGTGTATTCACATTACTGTCCTCATAACTACGGTGGTCCCCATAACGTTGGTGTGTATTCACATTACTGTCCTCATAACTACGGTGGTCCTCATAACGTTCGTGTGAATTCACATTACGGTCCTCATAACTACGGTGGTCCCCATAACGTTGGTGTGTATTCACATTACGGTCCTCATAACTACGGTGGTCCTCTTAACGTTGGTGTGAATTCACATTACTGTCCTCATAACTACGGTTGGCCTCATAACGTTGATGTGTATTCACATTACGGTCCTCATAACTACGGTGGTCCTCATAACGTTGGTGTGTATTCACATTACTGTCCTCATAACTACGGTGGTCCCCATAACGTAAGTGTGTATTCACATTACTGTCCTCATAACTACGGTGGTCCTCATAACGTTGGTGTGAATTCACATTACGGTCCTCATAACTACGGTGGTCCCATAACGTTGGTGTGTATTCACATTACTGTCCTCATAACATTGGTGGTCCTCATAACGTTGGTGTGTATTCACATTACTGTCCTCATAACTACGGTGGTCCTCATAACGTTGATGTGTATTCAAATTACGGTCCTCATAACTACGGTGGTCCCCATAACGTTGGTGTGTATTCACATTACTGTCCTCATAACTACGGTGGTCCCCATAACGTTGGTGTGTATTCACATTACTGTCCACATAACTACGGTGGTCCTCATAACGTTGATGTGTATTCACATTACTGTCCTCATAACTACGGTGGTCCCCATAACGTTGGTGTGTATTCACATTACGGTCCTCATAACTACGGTGCTCCTCATAACGTTGGTGTGAATTCACATTACGGCTGTCATCATAACTACGGTGGTCCTCATAACGTTGATGTGAATTCACATTACGGCTGTCTTCATAACTACGGTACTCCTCGTAACGTTGGTGTGAATTCACATTACTGTCCTCATAACTACGGTGGTCCTCATAACGTTGATGTGTATTCACATTACGGTCCTCATAACTACGGTGCTCCTCGAATTCACATCACTGGTCCTCGTAACTACGGTGGTCCCCATAACGTTGGTGTGTATTCACATTACTGTCCTCATAACTACCGTGGTCCTCATAACGTTGGTGTGTATTCACATTACTGTCCTCATAACTACGGTGGTCCCCATAACGTTGGTGTGTATTCACATTACTGTCCTCATAACTACGGTGGTCCCCATAACGTTGGTGTATATTCACATTACTGTCCTCATAACTACGGTGGCCCCATAACGTTGGTGTGTATTTACATTACTGTCCTCATAAATACGGTGGTTCCCATAACGTTGGTGTGTATTCACATTACTCTCCTCATAACGTTGGTGGTCCTCATAACGTTGGTGTGTATTCACATTACTGTCCTCATAACTAAGGTTGGCCCCATAACGTTGGTGTGTATTCACATTACTGTCCTCATAACTACGGTGGTCCTCATAACGTTGATGTGTATTCACATTACGGTCCTCATAACTACTGTGGTCCTCATAACGTTGGTGTGTATTCACATTACTGTCCTCATAACTACGGTGGTCCCCATAACGTTGGTGTGTATTCACATTACTGTCCTCATAACTACGGTGGTCCTCATAACGTTGGTGTGAATTCACATTACGGTCCTCATAACTACGGTGGTCCCCATAACGTTGGTGTGTATTCACATTACTGTCCTCATAACTACGGTGGTCCTCTTAACGTTGGTGTGAATTCACAATACTGTCCTCATAACGACGGTTGGCCCCATAACGTTGGTGTGTATTCACATTACTGTCCTCATAACTACGGTGGTCCTCATAACGTTGATGTGTATTCACATTACGGTCCTCATAACTACGGTGGTCCTCATAACGTTGGTGAGTATTCACATTACTGTCCTCATAACTACGGTGGTCCCCATAACGTTGGTGTGTATTCACATTACTGTCCTCATAACTACGGTGGTCCTCATAACGTTGGTGTGAATTCACATTACGGTCCTCATAACTACGGTGGTCCCCATAACGTTGGTGTGTATTCACATTACTGTCCTCATAACATTGGTGGTCCTCATAACGTTGGTGTGTATTCACATTACTGTCCTCATAACTACGGTGGTCCTCATAACGTTGATGTGTATTCACATTACGGTCCTCCTAACTACGGTGGTCCCCATAACGTTGGTGTGTATTCACATTACTGTCCTCATAACGTTGGTGGTCCTCATAACGTTGGTGTGTATTCACATTACTGTCCTCATAACTACGGTGGTCCCCATAACGTTGGTGTGTATTCACACTACTGTCCTCATAACTACGGTGGTCCTCATAACGTTGGTATGTATTCACAGTACTGTCCTCATAACTACGGTGGTCCTCATAACGTTGGTGTGTATTCACGTTACTGTCCTCATAACTACGGTGGTCCCCATAACGTTGGTGTGTATTCACATTACTGTCCTCATAACTACGGTGGTCCTCATAACGTTGGTGTGAATTCACATTACGGTCCTCATAACTACGGTGGTCCTCATAACGTTGGTGTGTATTCACATTACTGTCCTCATAACTACGGTGGTCCCCATAACGTTGGTGTGTATTCACATTACGGTCCTCATAACTACGGTGCTCCTCATAACGTTGGTGTGAATTCACATTACGGTCCTCATAACTACGGCGGTCCTCATAACGTTGATGTGAATTCACATTACGGCTGTCCTCATAACTACGGTGGTCCTCATAACGTTGGTGTGAATTCACATTACGGCTGTCCTCATCAGTACGGTGGTACTCATAACGTTGATGTGAATTCACATTACGGCTGTCCTCATAACTACGGTACTCCTCGTAACGTTGGTGTGAATTCACATTACTGTCCTCATAACTACGGTGGTCCTCATAACGTTGATGTGTATTCACATTACGGTCCTCATAACTACGGTGCTCCTCGAATTCACATCACTGGTCCTCGTAACTACGGTGGTCCCCATAACGTTGGTGTGTATTCACATTACTGTCCTCATAACTACGGTGGTCCTCATAACGTTGATGTAAATTCACATTACGGTCCTCATAACTACGGCGGTCCTCATAACGTTGATGTGAATTCACATTACGGTCCTCATAACTACGGTGCTCCTCGAATTCACATTACTGGTCCTCATAACTACGGTGGTCCCCATAACGTTGGTGTGTATTCACATTACTGTCCTCATAACTACGGTGGTCCCCATAACGTTGGTGTATATTCACATTACTGTCCTCATAACTACGGTGGTCCCCATAACGTTGGTGTGTATTTACATTACTGTCCTCATAAATACGGTGGTTCCCATAACGTTGGTGTGTATTCACATTACTCTCCTCATAACGTTGGTGGTCCTCATAACGTTGGTGTGTATTCACATTATTGTCCTCATAACTAAGGTTGGCCCCATAACGTTGGTGTGTATTCACATTACTGTCCTCATAACTACGGTGGTCCTCATAACGTTGATGTGTATTCACATTACGGTCCTCATAACTACGGTGGTCCTCATAACGTTGGTGTGTATTCACATTACTGTCCTCATAACTACGGTGGTCCCCATAACGTTGGTGTGTATTCACATTACTGTCCTCATAACTACGGTGGTCCTCATAACGTTCGTGTGAATTCACATTACGGTCCTCATAACTACGGTGGTCCCCATAACGTTGGTGTGTATTCACATTACGGTCCTCATAACTACGGTGGTCCTCTTAACGTTGGTGTGAATTCACATTACTGTCCTCATAACTACGGTTGGCCTCATAACGTTGGTGTGTATTCACATTACTGTCCTCATAACTACGGTGGTCCTCATAACGTTGATGTGTATTCACATTACGGTCCTCATAACTACGGTGGTCCTCATAACGTTGGTGTGTATTCACATTACTGTCCTCATAACTACGGTGGTCCCCATAACGTTGGTGTGTATTCACATTACTGTCCTCATAACTACGGTGGTCCTCATAACGTTGGTGTGAATTCACATTACGGTCCTCATAACTACGGTGGTCCCCATAACGTTGGTGTGTATTCACATTACAGTCCTCATAACATTGGTGGTCCTTATAACGTTGGTGTGTATTCACATTACTGTCCTCATAACTACGGTGGTCCTCATAACGTTGATGTGTATTCAAATTACGGTCCTCATAACTACGGTGGTCCCATAACGTTGGTGTGTATTCACATTACTGTCCTCATAACTACGGTGGTCCCCATAACGTTGGTGTGTATTCACATTACTGTCCACATAACTACGGTGGTCCTCATAACGTTGATGTGTATTCACATTACTGTCCTCATAACTACGGTGGTCCCCATAACGTTGGTGTGTAATTCACATTACGGTCCTCATAACTACGGTGCTCCTCATAACGTTGGTGTGAATTCACATTACGGTCCTCATAACTACGGCGGTCCTCATAACGTTTGATATGAATTCACATTACGGTTGTCCTCATAACTACGGTGGTCCTCATAACGTTGCTGTGAATTCACATTACGGCTGTCCTCATAACTACGGTGGTCCTCATAACGTTGATGTGAATTCACATTACGGCTGTCCTCATAACTACGGTACTCCTCGTAACGTTGGTGTGAATTCACATTACTGTCCTCATAACTACGGTGGTCCTCATAACGTTGATGTGTATTCACATTACGGTCCTCATAACTACGGTGCTCCTCGAATTCACATCACTGGTCCTCGTAACTACGGTGGTCCCCATAACGTTGGTGTGTATTCACATTACTGTCCTCATAACTACCGTGGTCCTCATAACGTTGGTCTGTATTCACATTACTGTCCTCATAACTACGGCGGTCCTCATAACGTTGATGTAAATTCACATTACGGTCCTCATAACTACGGTGGTCCTCATAACGTTGATGTGAATTCACATTACGGTCCTCATAACTACGGTGCTCCTCGAATTCACATTACTGGTCCTCATAACTACGGTGGTCCCCATAACGTTGGTGTGTATTCACATTACTGTCCTCATAACTACGGTGGTCCCATAACATTGGTGTGTATTCACATTACTGTCCTCATAACTACGGTGGTCCCCATAACGTTGGTGTATATTCACATTACTGTCCTCATAACTACGGTGGTCCCCATAACGTTGGTGTGCATTTACATTACTGTCCTCATAAATACGGTGGTTCCCATAACGTTGGTGTGTATTCACATTACTCTCCTCATAACGTTGGTGGTCCTCATAACGTTGGTGTGTATTCACATTACGGTCCTCATAACTACGGTGCTCCTCATAACGTTGGTGTGAATTCACATTACGGTCCTCATAACTACGGCGGTCCTCAGAACGTTGATGTGAATTCACATTACGGCTGTCCTCATAACTACGGTGGTCCTCATAACGTTGGTGTGAATTCACATTACTGTCCTCATAACTACGGTGGTCCTCATAACGTTGATGTGTATTCACATTACGGTCCTCATAACTACGGTGCTCCTCGAATTCACATCACTGGTCCTCGTAACTACGGTGGTCCCCATAACGTTGGTGTGTATTCACATTATTGTCCTCATAACTACGGTGGTCCTCATAACGTCGGTGTGTATTCACATTACTGTCCTCATAACTACGGCGGTCCTCATAACGTTGATGTAAATTCACATTACGATCCTCATAACTACGGTGGTCCTCATAACGTTGATGTGAATTCACATTACGGTCCTCATAACTACGGTGCTCCTCGAATTCACATTACTGGTCCTCATAACTACGGTGGTCCCCATAACGTTGGTGTGTATTCACATTACTGTCCTCATAACTACGGTGGTCCCCATAACGTTGGTGTGTATTCACATTACTGTCCTCATAACTACGGTGGTCCCCATAACGTTGGTGTATATTCACATTACTGTCCTCATAACTACGGTGGTCCCCATAACGTTGGTGTGTATTTACATTACTGTCCTCATAAATACGGTGGTTCCCATAACGTTGGTGTGTATTCACATTACTCTTCTCATAACGTTGGTGGTCCTCATAACGTTGGTGTGTATTCACATTATTGTCCTCATAACTAAGGTTGGCCCCATAACGTTGGTGTGTATTCACATTACTGTCCTCATAACTACGGTGGTCCTCATAACGTTGATGTGTATTCACATTACGGTCCTCATAACTACGGTGGTCCTCATAACGTTGGTGTGTATTCACATTACTGTCCTCATAACTACGGTGGTCCCCATAACGTTGGTGTGTATTCACATTACTGTCCTCATAACTACGGTGGTCCTCATAACGTTGGTGTGAATTCACATTACGGTCCTCATAACTACGGTGGTCCCCATAACGTTGGTGTGTATTCACATTACGGTCCTCATAACTACGGTGGTCCTCTTAACGTTTTTGTGTGAATTCACATTACTGTCCTCATAACTACGGTTGGCCCCATAACGTTGGTGTGTATTCACATTACTGTCCTCATAACTACGGTGGTCCCCATAACGTTGGTGTGTATTCACATTACTGTCCTCATAACTACGGTGGTCCTCATAACGTTGGTGTGAATTCACATTGCGGTCCTCATAACTACGGTGGTCCCCATAACGTTGGTGTGTATTCACATTACTGTCCTCATAACGTTGGTGGTCCTCATAACGTTGGTGTGTATTCACATTACTGTCCTCATAACTACGGTGGTCCCCATAACGTTGTGTGTATTCACACTACTGTCCTCATAACTACGGTGGTCCTCATAACGTTGGTGTGTATTCACAGTACTGTCCTCATAACTACGGTGGTCCTCATACGTTGGTGTGTATTCACATTACTGTCCTCATAACTACGGTGGTCCCCATAACGTTGGTGTGTATTCACATTACTGTCCTCATTACATTGGTGGTCCTCATAACGTTGGTGTGTATTCACATTACTGTCCTCATAACTACGGTGGTCCTCATAACGTTGATGTGTATTCACATTACGGTCCTCATAACTACGGTGGTCCTCATAACGTTGATGTGTATTCACATTACGGTCCTCATAACTACGGTGGTCCCCATAACGTTGGTGTGTATTCACATTACTGTCCTCATAACGTTGGTGGTCCTCATAACGTTGGTGTGTATTCACATTACGGTCCTCATAACTACGGTGGTCCCCATAACGTTGGTGTGTATTCACAGTACTGTCCTCATAACTACGGTGGTCCTCATAACGTTGGTGTGAATTCACATTACGGTCCTCATGACTAAGGAACTCCTCATAACGTTGGGGTGAATTCACATTACTGTCCTCATAACTACGGTGGTCCTCATAACTTTCATTTGAATTCACATCACGATCCTCATAACTACGGTGGTCCTCATAACGTTGGTGTGTATTCACATTACGGTCCTCATAACTACGGTGCTCCTCATAACGTTGGTGTGAATTCACATTACGGTCCTCATAACTACGGCGGTCCTCATAACGTTGATGTGAATTCACATTACGGCTGTCCTCATAACTACGGTGCTCCTCGTAACTTTGGTGTGAATTCACATTACTGTCCTCATAACTACGGTGGTCCTCATAACGTTGATGTGTATTCACATTACGGTCCTCATAAATACGGTGCTCCTCGAATTCACATTACTGGTCCTCATAACTACGGTGGTCCCCATAACGTTGGTGTGTATTCACATTACAGTCCTCATAACTACGGTGGTCCTCATAACGTTGGTGTGAATTCACATTACGGTCCTCATAACTATGGTGGTCCTCATAATGTTGGTGTGTATTCACATTACTGTCCTCATAACTACGGTGGTCCCCATAACGTTGGTGTGTATTCACATTACTGTCCTCATAACTACGGTGGTCCTCATAACGTTGGTGTGAATTCACATTACTGTCCTCATAACTACGGTGGTCCCCATAAACGTTGGTGTGTATTCACATTACTGTCCTCATAACTACGGTGGTCCTCATAACGTTGGTGTGAATTCACATTACGGTCCTCATAACTACGGTGGTCCCATAACGTTGGTGTGTATTCACATTACTGTCCTCGTAACATTGGTGGTCCTCATAACGGTGGTGTGTATTCACATTACTGTCCTCATAACTACGGTGGTCCTCATAACGTTGATGTGTATTCACATTACGGTCCTCATAACTACGGTGGTCCCATAACGTTGGTGTGTATTCACATTACTGTCCTCATAACGTTGGTGGTCCTCATAACGTTGGTGTGTATTCACATTACGGTCCTCATAACTACGGTGGTCCTCATAACGTTGGTGTGTATTCACATTACTTTTCTCATAACTACGGTGGTCCCCATAACGTTGGTGTGTATTCACAGTACTGTCCTCATAACTACGGTGGTCCTCATAACGTTGGTGTGAATTCACATTACGGTCCTCATGACTAAGGAACTCCTCATAACGTTGGGGTGAATTCACATTACTGTCCTCATAACTACGGTGGTCCTCATAACTTTCATTTGAATTCACATCACGATCCTCATAACTACGGTGGTGCTCATAACGTTGGTGTGTATTCACATTACGGTCCTCATAACTACGGTGCTCCTCATAACGTTGGTGTGAATTCACATTACGGTCCTCATAACTACGGCGGTCCTCATAACGTTGATGTGAATTCACATTACGGTCCTCATGACTAAGGAACTCCTCATAACGTTGGGGTGAATTCACATTACTGTCCTCATAACTACGGTGGTCCTCATAACTTTCATTTGAATTCACATCACGATCCTCATAACTACGGTGGTGCTCATAACGTTGGTGTGTATTCACATTACGGTCCTCATAACTACGGTGCTCCTCATAACGTTGGTGTGAATTCACATTACGGTCCTCATAACTACGGCGGTCCTCATAACGTTGATGTGAATTCACATTACGGCTGTCCTCATAACTACGGTGCTCCTCGTAACGTTGGTGTGAATTCACATTACTGTCCTCATAACTACGGTGGTCCTCATAACGTTGATGTGTATTCACATTACGGTCCTCATAAATACGGTGCTCCTCGAATTCACATTACTGGTCCTCATAACTACGGTGGTCCCCATAACGTTGGTGTGTATTCACATTACAGTCCTCATAACTACGGTGGTCCTCATAACGTTGGTGTGAATTCACATTACGGTCCTCATAACTATGGTGGTCCTCATAACGTTGGTGTGTATTCACATTACTGTCCTCATAACTACGGTGGTCCCCATAACGTTGGTGTGTATTCACATTACTGTCCTCATAACTACGGTGGTCCTCATAACGTTGGTGTGAATTCACATTACGGCCTTATAACTACGGTGGTCCCCATAACGTTGGTGTGAATTCACATTACTGTCCTCATAACTACGGTGGTCCTCATAACGTTGGTGTGTATTCACATTACTGTCCTCATAACTACGGTGGTCCCATAACGTTGGTGTGTATTCACATTACGGTCCTCATACTGTAACCACGGCGGTCCTCATAACGTTGGTGTGAATTCGCATTACGGTCCTCATAACTACGGTGCTCCTCGTAACGTTGGTGTGAATTCACATTACGGTCCTCATAACTACGGCGGTCCTCATAACGTTTGGTGTGTATTCACATTACGGTCCTCATAACTACGGTGGTCCTCTTAACGTTGGTGTGTATTCACATTATCGTCCTCATAACTACGGTGCTCCTCATAACGTTGGTGTGTATTCACATTACGGTCCTCATAACTACGGTGCTCCTCATAACGTTGGTGTGAATTCACATTACGGTCCTCATAACTACGGCGGTTCTCATAACGTTGATGTGAATTGACATTACGGCTGTCCTCATAACTACGGTGGTCCTCATAACGTTGGTGTGAATTCACATTACGGCTGTCCTCATAACTACGGTGCTCCTCGTAACGTTGGTGTGAATTCACATTACGGTCCTCCTACGGTGGTTTTTCATAATGTTGACTCTGGTCTAGAATTTGGCTTTTAGATGGAACTATTTTTTGCCATTAACATCGGAAGTTAAACACGTACACTAATTTTATAGGTCTTTAATAGGATATCGATATTTGGGTCAGGTCTTAAAAAGGGTATGGAAAATCACATATTTTGGTCTGAATTAGGGTAAGGGCCGACTCGGAGAGAAGATTACCTTTTCCCCTTCCCTTCCCATTGACTCGCATCCAATCTTCCCTCGCCCGAAAATCAAATAAAAAACGACTGGGTACGAGTCTGGGGTGAGGGTTTCATGAAGCAGGCCGCACACCCGCACTAAAATCTTCAGAGAGTACCCCCGGGAGTTTGTTCAACAGCAACATTGTAAAGACCGCGGAGGCAGTCCCATATTTAAGCTATATAGGTCCAGGCGTAACTAATTGATGACATCAATGAATAATCGATGGTAATCAGTTGATTATTGATGGTACCGTGTGGCATGAAATTTTTGCGGGAACTAATTTTCGCGTATTTCGCGGGTTTTCCAACGATCCGCGAAAATTAGATCCCGTAAAAATAATCTCCTGCCTAAAAAAATTCAGCGAAAATTTACTTAATTTATTTAGAGTGCTGGATTTCAATTAAATTGACGGCAAACAATATTATAAGTACCGTAGGTAAAATACCGGACAGCCGAACCTGCCCGAGATCCGCGAAAGTTTGATTCCGGCGGTAAAGTCTGAAATCCCAATTCGCGAAAATTTGTTCCCGCGAAACGCAAAAAGTCGGCAATCCGCGAAATTAAACTCCCGCGAAAATTTCATGCCACACGGTAGTCATTGATTACTGCCGATGATCAATGAGTAATCGATGACTAATCGATAGGCCACAAAATTTTCAGGCGTCGATTAGTCATTGTTTGCATTGATTAGTCATTGACAAATAAAAAACAACTTCTTCACGGTACATGTACTTCACGGTACATGTACGTTGCAAAGTTTATTAATTTTTTTTAGATGGGAAACTCGTCTGAGGGCCTCCACAGACTAGGCCAATTGTTATCGATAACTATTTAGTTGTCGATCATAAAAAGTTGTCGATAACAAAAAAGCCAGTGTGTGAAGCTAGTTATCGATAACTAAGGGCCTTAGCTATCGATAACTAGCTTCACACACTGGCTTTTTTGTTATCGACAACTTTTTATGATCGAAAACTAAATAGTTGTCGACAACTATCTCTCTAGTCTGTGGAGGCCCTCATCAGACAAACTCGTCTAAAATTTTCACGTCGTGTATTTTTCCCGTCGTTTATAGCCGAAAGAGTGAGACAAAAAACACAACATGGACGGAAAACCTTTCGAACAGTTTTTTTCGTTAACTAAGGCGGGAGTCCACCTGAATGCCATTTTCCGCCACTTTTACATGGGTTTAATGGAATATCTCATTCGCGTTTCAAACAATCCAAAAACTCTTAGCTCATCCCATGAATCTATGTTATGGGGTGTTTTGTAAATTTTTGGGTATTTTGGGGAGGAAGTAGTTTTTCTCAAAGGAGTTGTAAAATTTAGGGAAATAAGAAATATTGAAGATTTAATGTAGTTTTAAAATTAGAATTTGAAGTTAAAAATTAGTAGATTGACATTGACGACGTTCCAAAATTTTTTTTTTCCTTCTATCCCTTCTTTAAACCTCTTAAAATTTCATTGAAATTCAGGTAGAATCCCCCCTTAACCGTTCTTCAAATCAATATGACATGGTTCTTTTGTCAGATAAATGGCCTTGGACGAGTCCTTCGACTCCTGGGACTGATTCAGTTACTTTCCCCGTTTATTAACCTTGCATTTACAATTCGCCTTTCAATTGCCACTGAATTATTATCATCGCGAACTGTTCAGAACGAGGATTGATATAACAGGAAAGTTAGTTATAATAAAGAAAAATACGGAAAGTTCGTAATAGTTGTGCAGTATAATGAAACATGAGTAATCAATGAGTAATCAATAGGTAATCAATGAGTAATCAATAGCATTAGAGGTCTATAACTAGATCGAGGTTTCCATCTAGCATTGCACGCGGCCCATCAGCTTCACGTTTAGGCTATTTTTAGACTATTTTCCCGCGAAACCAGCAGCCAATCAAGCACCATGCCCGATAAATATGGTCAGTGAACGCGCCAGCTCGACAATTTTTGTTCAAGGCGGTTTGTTCGTCGAGCCCAGTGAAATTTGAAAAAGATGGCTAAAATTGTTAAGTAAAAAACCTTGGCCCTTCTAAATCAAACAAAAGTTAATTCTACTAAATAATGCGCGATGTTTGGAACGAAATATTTAATGGGAAATGCCTGTAAATGTACAACTAATGCGACTGAACGAGCACGCAGCATAATCCGATTAAGCTTAAGTTCAAGCTCATTCTGTAGTCGCGCAAGATTGAACCTCCGTAAACAAGTGAAACCTTCGGCTCCGTTCAACTTTTAAAATGAATATCATGTTCAGCTCCACAATTATTTCGGATCGTCTCTTGTTATAAGCTAAACCATCTGCACAATTTCCCAGAATATACGAAACTTTGGAGAGATTGATCGAAGATTAATCCGCCGAAGAAAACTTCTTGAGGGGGGCATTGGGGCCTATTAGAAACCGGAAAACCGCTCAAAATTTCCGTGAAAACCGAAAAACCGCAATAAAAATCGTTCAAAACCGAAAAACCGCCGAACATAAAGATCAAAACCGCAAATTCACAAACCTCAACCCCCCCCCCCCCCCCCCAACCCCTTGATACAACAGCGAAATATAGCTATTATATATGGCACATACTTTAGAGACGGGAAAACTTGACCGAGACGGATAACCCTCTTCACTTTGGTTAGTTTCGTTCGCCATCTTATTCATGTTTCAAGGCAGGGACGTAGTGTGCGATTTTTTTAAGCTGTTTGCACCAATAAACTATTTTAGAGCGCCGAAGACTCACCCCATTTGGGGGGCTTGGGGGCATCAAGTTAGTAAAACTAAAAACAAATATCATCCCAATCAAAATATGAAACGACAAAGTATATTGAATGATTATTTAATTGAATCCCGAAAGGATGCGCACCACGTGAACCTATACGGATTGACCGAGGTGAAATAAAGAGGCCTAAGAACTAGGCAAAACGAATAATCAAACCGAAAAACCGCTTCTCTTATTCATAAAAACCGAAAAACCGGATGTTAAAAAAGGAAAAAAAACGAAAAACCGGAAATTTTGAGTGCAAAAACCGAAAAAACCGATCTCAAAAATGACCAAAACCGTAAAACCGAAAACACCAATGCCCCCTCCTTCTTTCATCATGTTTCCCATTCAACTTACTAACAGAACACCGCACCACCGTTTTGTCGCCGTTTTCATACAAATCATGCTTCACTTAGATTGAACTGAAAAATCACTCAGTCGATTTATTGTTTTACAAAAAGTAATAGCGAAGTTTAACCTAAATTTTACCGACGTTTAACCTAAATTTAGTGAAGTATTTAATAAAACAATTATGCCATTCTGCTATGACGCTTTTTATTTTTCAGTTCGCTTTTCTTTGGCCAAAGTTTCTAGCCTTTGCATACTGGCGCGCATTAAAAATGGTTCAACGCAGTTAACGTGATTGGCTGCTGGTTCGCGGGGAAATGGTCTAAAAATAGCCTAAACGTGAATCTGATGGAACAAGACCCAGAGATGGAAACCTCTAGTTATAGACCTCTGATAGCATCAATGAATAATTAATGACATCGATGAGTAATCAATGACATCGATGAGTAATCGATAGGCCACAATATTTTTTGTCATCGATTAGCCATTGATCATCCGCGATACTCAATGACTAATCAGTTGATTTCATATTCATTGATGTCATTGATCATCGATTAGTTACGCCTGGATAGATATGTGTAATCCTTAGATATTAGCCAAATTACAGTACCTAAACGCCCAGCTAAACGAAAGAGATATGGTCTGTTCAAACTGAATGAACTTCCTGTCAAAGCTTCCCATGTACAGAAAAGAAATAAAGACGAACAATTTTCGGTTTGGGGGCTTAAAAATTAACCTTCGCGCCACACACCTATCCTTAATTAACGGGATTATTCCCCCACCCCCCCCCCCCCCCCCGGCCGGAGGGGGGGGGGGGAGGGCAAAGACGCCATGCCATGCAACACGTTACCGATAGAAGACCAAAAAATAGCCACATGAGTCAGGCAGACTCACTGTTCAACAGAGTAGGTCCAGGCACTATGTTTACACATCTACGTCTACGTTACGAGGGCCAAATCCCGGGTGGGTGTTTGACCCATGTAGGGGTACCTGACCCTCTTTATTAGGACAAAAACTGCCTAAAAAAATACCTACCTAGGACAACATCCTCTATTTTAGGACCCTGTTTAGGACAAAGTTACGACAAATACACAACACTCTCTTGTTATTTTTAGCCCTAAAGACCGGCAAACGTCTTCGATTGCTAAATCCCTATAGTCAAAAATTGTAAGAAAGCCCACAATGCCAATTTTAAAATAGCGTTTTTAGACTACACGAATCTCGTTTCATCATAATGCATCAACTCATGTGCGACCGATTTTACTTATTTACATATCGGCTGAACGCTTGTAGAACGAGGCATGTAAAAACAAAAGGATCCATTCTTAAGCCCTGATCAAACGATTACAACACGTTCATTCTCTCAACATTTGTTGTGTCATGTTGAGACCGTGCCCGGTCAAACGGCCTCAACAATTTCAAGAACGAAATGTTGTGAAGATCAAGTGTCGAGAGAAAGTAAACTTGTCTCAACATGTCCCCTCAACATTGTTGAGAGGGGTGTCAAACGCCTCAACATCGGCTCTCAACAAATGTTGAGAGAATGTTGAGGTCGGTCGAGTGGCTTGGCTAAGGTGGTAGGATGACCGCTGTGTGGTATGCTACCAGTCAAGGGTATATAATCATAAACGATGACTGTTGCACAAGCAATTAAGCCGTCCTAGCCGCGTAGTTGACGCGAAGAGATCTCAGTTGAAAGAATAAATTAAAAAATCTGAGCGAGAATTTACTCTCTATCAATTCTTTCATAACATATGGACATGCACGAAGTTTGTAACGAAATATTAATGGCAAATTCATGTAAATGTACAACAAATGCGAATGAAAGAGCACTAAACAATTTACGAAAGATCGGTAAACCGACACAAATTCGTCCAAAAAAATGACAGCCTGTTTACACCACAAGTTTAAGCTTAGCCTATTCAGTATTGTTACCTTGTATTTCCAAGAGGCTTGTCAATTCCAGCTTGAATCAGCACAATAAATATCGGTTACGAAGCTTAAATACGGCAGTTCGTCAAGCGTTTGCCCGCAGTGAAACCTTCGACTCCGTTCAGTTGTCCGTTTGACTTGTAAAATGAATATAATGTTCAGCTCCACAATTATTTCAGATCTTCCCATTTTGTGCTAAATCATTTGCACAATTTTCCAGAATATATGAAACTTTAGAAGAGATTGCGCGAAGAAATAATCCGAAGAAAACTTTTTGTCCTGCTTTCTTTTCATTCAACTTGGCGGAACCCGCGCCAGGTTTTGCCGCCGTTTTTCATACAAATCATGCTTCATTTAGATGGAACTGAAAAATCACTCAGTCGATTTATGAAGTTTAACCTAAAGTTTTGTACGTATTTACGAGACAAAAGTTGAAATGCAAAACTATTTTTGAAGCTCCAAGCGTCGCAGTGTGTTAGAAAATCGAAATAAATAAATTCATGTTGTTTTCAGTTGTTAGGCCGCCGTACGGAAAATTTAGTGGTGAACAATAACGACAATAGAGGGTTTTTGTCTCGGAACTATCGGTCTGATAGTTGCCCTTGGAAATTTTATGTTCTAAAAAACTAGCATATAAGCCTTCGAACTTCGTTCTCGGGCTAATATTTGTTTTTTAGAAAATAAAATTTCCCGCGGGCAACTATCAGCCGATAGTTCCTCGACAGAAAATGGAATTTCTGGCGATTGAGTGGCTACGAATTGTTGGTTTCATCAAAATTACAAAAACTGTTTGCTTGCATGAAAAACATCAGAAAATTAACAGGTAAAAGAACTGGTAGAAAGAAACGTTTTGTCCAAATTATAGCTTTGTAGCGTTTTTCATAACCGAGTTATTGCCAAACTAATTTTCAGAAAATTACAGTGTTTAGTATGCCGCCGCCATCTTGGTGCCCGCCCATAAAATTGCACAAGAAGTAGAGTAAATTCTACCGTCCAATATCATTAGCTTCCATTTCAAATCTGTTTAGACGCCACTTCTAAATTATTATCACGTCTGAAAATTTAAAAATGATATGAAATATCCGTTTTTTGTGACAGTTCATTAACACGTTCATCCGGGATATCACAAATTTCAAATAGCTTTATTTCCAAAGGGAATCCACTGGATCGATACCAAACTTTGCATAGAGATTAATGATTTCCATGTCTATATGATATAAAAGGAATAGCTTTGTAGGATTAACAGTTTAGATTTTAGAATTTTGATGACGTCAGATGAAAACAAAGAATTAGCCTGAAATGTAATATTTCTGCGTCACGAAAGCGACAGGGCCTGGGCCCTGTTGGGTGACGGTGTATCATGGGTAATACTGTGGATGTATATAAGCTTTGTATAGCACGTGGGAAGTTCATTCTAGGCCGACACCACCTTTCAGTTTAGCTCTGTTAATTTTTGAATTGTATAGCCTCGTAGGATGGGCTACTAACTGCTTTGAGCTTGGGTCTTTGGTTCCTACTCAGATTTCCTGCCATTTTTTCCCTAAGGGTTTTTTCGGTAGGTTTTTTCTGGCCTCCGTCTAACCACAATGTTTTTGTGCGTGGTTGCCCAGCTCTGTTCATGTGTTTCATCGTGATGGTGATTATTGGATAACTTAGTTATCGTATACTGTATATTGTGTGTAGAATATAGCTTTAATTACTGTGTACATAGTCCCGGTGCTCGGCCGAAACCTGCAAAATAAACCTAATGGTATGTATTTATTGTCTGTTGCGTAGTGAAGCCGAAATCACTCTATTGTTATAATAGAAATCTCGAGCTCATAATCTAATTGTTAAGTAGATCATGTTAGACTAATTAGTTATGCTTAATAATCTGATAGAGCAGAATAAACCCATGCGGAACAGTGAAATTACTGGCTGTTTCGTGTGCATATCTAAGGAATCTCTCTTTTTTAGCAGTTTTATTTTTCCTTCTTCTTCTAGTTTGCTTTAACTTGCTTTCGTAGCCATATTCCAGAGTGCTGTAGGCGTCGCCTCGCATAGAGTGAGCCATAAGTCCACCTAAAATTCAAAAACAAGAAACGAAAAGAATACCTTAATGATTAAATTTCCTCCTCCTTCCAAATGTAACACCCGCCATTTGTTTTGTTAATTTAGAGTTAATGTAATTTACATCCGTTAGAGCAGATTTAACCAAGTTCACTAACAAATTTTCACGGTCTCAGAAAAAAGTGAATGGAAACTTTTTTAGGCAGACTTGCAGTTCCCAATTACGGTTTATAGAAGGTAATGGCCTGCATGACCATAAAACGTAATGAATTTTAAGTAAGCGCTGCTATATTATAATTATACAGTATTCAATGAGTGCATAATATGTAAGACGACTGATCATCAAGTCCTGCAGAGGCTTATAAATAGCCTGCAGTATGAGAGACTTGATGAGCAACCGGAGGATCACCTGAGTAGAGAGATTTTCATTAACTTTCGTTGACTTTAACAAGTGCCTCAGGAATGGCGTGAAATACACTTGATAGGAAAATTTAATCAGCTATAACCCTAAACTAGTTGGCAAACCCAATATTTCTTGTTGGAAAATAAAATCCTTGGTAACAGGGTATCCGGCGACCATGCCCCACACTAAACTCAACTGCAGTTCTGTTTCAATCCAATGGATCGGAGAAGCCAGATGGCTCATCATGATCAGTGCTGGAGCTTAAACCCTGGTTTATGTAATATGTAGTATCATCCCTGGATGGGATGTTAGTCCATTGCAGGTAACTCCCCCTCCACCCCCACCCCCCTGCATTTTGTCAGGTTCCCCTAATAACTAACAGTTCACCACTTTGAGAGTAAAGTGTCTTGCCCAGGAACAAAACTTTACTTTCTGCCACCTAGGGCTCTTCTTGCGAGCTCATCAGTGAATATGAAACAATGAAGACGTTTCCTTACCAGGTTTCACAAGACAGATTATTTCATCGAAAGCATTCGGCTTTAGTTGTCCCGGTGTGAACACGCTGCAACTTAAAGCGATATCAAACTGGCCAACGTCGAAGTGCTTTCTCCAATTATAAAACTGAATCGCACACCAGTTTCTGGTACAAATTCTTCTTTTCGGCAACGGCCAACATCTTCGGTGATAGATCGATTGCTTCGAGATTAGTGAAACCTCTTGCTGCAAGCTTTTGTCCAACAAGTCCTGTACCAGCTCCGATATCAAGAAGTTTGAGCGCATCTTTTCCCATCACTGCGGAGAAAATGCTTTCTGCGGCTTTTTGAAGTTCGGTTACTAAAGCATCTGGAGACTTGAAATCGGACGTTATCATGTCCTAAAGGTATATCAAAATTAAATAATATTAATCACCTCCAAAACACTGTCAATAATATGGAGAAAAGCACCAAAGAGGTGTTATAAGTCTTGGAAGGAAAATAGGATGGTTACAGTGAAGAGTGCCCTACCGTTGCCACTCAACAAAGTTTTTGATTAATCTTTGACAACTTTTTGACATTTTTTGAGAACTTTCAACTAGCCTGTGTACATCCGCCTTCTCCCCTCAAGGGGAGAAGGCGGATGTACACAGGCTACTTTCAACTGGCTAATACAAATGCAACAACTATGAGAGGTGGAGATGTCAAGCTCCAATTGACCGATCTCCGCCTCCCACAATTCTTGCAGTTTGATTTACTAGTTTAAATGAAAGCCACCAGAAAAGTTGTCAAAAATAAGTATAAAAGTTGTCAAAAAGGAATAAAAAAAACTTTGTCGAGTGGCAACGGTAGCGCGCTCTTCACTGTAATTACACAGCCAACACAATGGAGCATTTCAACAAGTAGTCTGCGTAGCTGGCGGTTTCGTTGGTGGCGCGACGGCTAAATACGCGAAAGGCGAAGCCCTGAGAGGATTGGGGACAAGAAGCTTAGAAAGTTTATACTAGTTAAATTCCAGTGGTTTTGTTGCTGTTAAAAACACGGCTGTCAGTATCTGAGCTGCCACGCGAGACACGTTAATGTCTGTGGTTTGCGGCGTAATTCCGAGTTTTTAAGCTAGCTCACTCCTCAGGGGGTTGGAAGATTGGGAATTGCTTTGATTAGCAATGCTTTGCTGAAGTGCGGAACGCGGTCGGGCGCGTGCGATATCATTCACGAGTTGCTCATAAGAGCTTTGATTATGAAAAGAGATCACCCGGATGACAACAAAATACTCTGTGTTTGTTCATCTTTCCTTACAAAATTAAAGGCATTTATAACGAAGAAGGGCTAGTATCGCTACTAATCGAGCAATTCAGATGAAAGACAAAAATGAACCTATTTATTTTTACGTTCACGAAAGCGTGGTAAAAGGGCTTCCAGACTGTTTCCAGACTCCTGCACTGTCAGGTAAGATTTGTTTCCTGTTATAATAGATGGTGGACAGAATTTTGAAATCATGAACAACTTCACTAAGTGCCGCTCAATCGAAAGCGTTCGCTCTCCGTGTTCTTTTTCTTTCATCTTTACTCTTTAGCCTCATAACGGTACATCGTTCAACGCATCCGGTTATGGTAGCCGAATTGGTGCAAAATTCAAAGCATTGAAATTCTATCAGTTTCAACCAAGGTCGTTCAAGCTCAAGCTCAAGCTTTTCCCTCTCATATTCAATACATTTAATAGTCATATCACAATCAAGGTCGTACTTACTTCAAGTTCAAGCTAGAATTTTCAACTCACATTCAGCAATTTAATTTTTGCTTCAAGGTCAGGTTAAAATTCTTTCAAGTTCAACCCAAACTTTCAACCCCAGGAAAACACGATCAACAAACTCTAAAAGGCTGTCAACAAAACTCGCATCGCTGTCAACAACAAACGTCACGCAATGTCACGCTCATCCCCAATCCCTCTCCATATTGCCTCGATCTGAGTAAGGTTCTGTCAAAACAAAATGGCGGAATCGGTCGATAATTTGGAAGAAAGAATCCGAAGATGTGTGAGAGAAGAGCTAAATTCTGGAACGAGGAGCACCACGCAGGGGTCACGCAGGGGGTGGTTGCACGTACAAGAGACTTGATTCGATCTTCTGCTTCGTCTGTATCTCAGCAATTCGATCGATTTACGCCAAACACATCAAGTCTCCCTTACCAAAATCCCGATCAAAATACAGGAAGTACCGGCCGGAGTACTCTGCCTAGTGGTCATTCAGCTCATCCTTGGCCGGCTTGGCGGCCAAAAAGAAAACTTCCCTAATAAAAATAAAAAAAAGGGGGGAAAACATCAAGCAGTCGATCCCGAAGACGGTATATCTCCTCGATGGTGTACCGGAATAGGAAGAAGATGAAAACATGATCATGAACGAGGACCACGATTATGTTCTAAAGGATGACATGATCTTACTAAAGGGTGAATTCGATCTTGAGCGTGATGCGAGTGAGCCCGAAATCAGAGCAGAACTGACAAAAGTTTTTAAGAAGAAGTTCCCTTTGATCAGTGAAATAAATTTCGACTTTGTCAAAAGAGACAGAAATGTGATATCAGCACCAACTGTCAAGCAAGACCACACGTGGGACTTTGCTCATGTGAAGCATTTATGCGGAGCTGGGAAACTTTATGTCCGACTTAACGTGAGCAAAGAATGCATTACAGATGGTGATGATGATGATGTTCTTCAAGCAGTTGACATAAGCCAGCAACATTTGTCAACATCATCAGCACCACTGGCAGATACATCAGGTGCATGGTCAGTTATGTCTTCACATGCACCGTCCTCGAGTGCATTTGTTTCATCAGCCTTGTCATCAGGTGCATTATCGGGCATGTCATCAGTTGCATCATCAGCCATGTCATCAGGTGCATTATCGGGCATGTCATCAGTTGCATCATCAGCCATGTCATCAGGTGCATTATCGGGCATGTCATCAGTTGCATCATCAGCCATGTCATCAGGTGCATTATCGGGCATGTCATCAGGAGGTTCATCATCCAGTACATCAACAGGTTTGTCTACAGGTGTAGATGAGAAGATTGCCACACTGCGGTCATTGTTCCCTAATGCAGCTCAGTCTGATATCCAGCATGCAGTTCTCCACTATGACAATTGACTTAGCAGCCAGTTACCTTAGTGATATATGTGGACCAAAGCAAAAGGAAAGTTGTAGCAATGAGGGAGAGACTAGTACCATGAGTATGAGTGCTGAGGAAATTCTTCATATGCTCAAGTTAAAGATGAAGCCATACCACACTGCAGAGAAAATCAAAGTAGAAAGAGAAGACCTGATGATGGATGTGTTCCAGCATTACAAAGACCCCAACTTTGATGCCACAGTGCCAGTTAAATATCAAGTCAAAGGGGAACCTGCAGTAGACGCTGGGGGTGTTAGGCGGCAGATATACAATGAAGTATTTTTGTCACTCGTGAAAGGTGAAAGTGGTTTCAAGATGTTTCAGGGGCCTCCAGAGAGAGTGATACCAATACACAGCAGTTCCATCATACTAGGAAGGATTTTTGAAATGCTGGGAACAGTGATCGCACACAGCCTAGTCCAAGGCGGGCCGGGCTTTCCATAAGATATCTCTCCCCAGTGTTATATTCGTACATTGCCACAGGTGATCTACAACAAGGACTTGCAAGAGCATCAGCTTTTGATATCCAGGATCCAAATCTGGTTCGTTATGATCAGAAGGTAACCAATTAGTTTTGCAAGTTGTGTTATTCACATTGTATTATTTTTTGGCTTATGTAAAATGATGACAGTAACTGTCGATAGTTGTCTGGCCTGGAGCATTTATGGCCAGTTTACTTTTATTTGTTTATTTTATATATGTATATACTTTTTAGATCAAGGATGATGGATGAAGATGACTTCCTTGAGTTATTACAGAAAGCAGGAGAAACAAGCTCCTAAATGTAAGTTTTGCTCTACTTCATCCAGATACATATACAATGTACTAGAATTACTGCACCTGAACCTTCCTGGCATGGTCTTCTTCAGACAGAGGTTTTCTCATATTTTCACAGGCATTTTTTTTTCTTTTTGTTTTTAATGCCAATAGCCCTTTTCACGGTTAACCTGAATTATTACACGACATGGCATTTTTAGAGTGCGAATACGCACAATGACGAGAGCAGATATGAGACCGTATTACACGGGTCTCAGTCCCCCTGACCGCGCGCTACGGAAAACACTGTTGAAAGCCTATATTTTAGGAAATATATTATGTCGTATAATAAACAATTTATTCAGCGGAAAGTTGTGTAATACGGCTGGGCATTTTTACTCGTCAGTGTTCATTTTTTCTCGCCTAAAGGCTCGAAAAAATAAAAACTGACTCGTAAAAATACCCAGCCGTATTACACAACTTTCCGCTGAATAACCTCTATATATTTGCATAACAATACAAGCTAAACATAGAAGCGAGGCAATTTCGGGCACAAGCTGTAAAACATCATGATTTTTTTTAGCTCCTTAAACTATGTTAGCATAAAAATAGTTTTAAAACGGAGAAGGACTAAATATACAACTATTTTAGTTAAAGTTTGCCGTAAAGATCGTAACCCAATCTCCCTGTTGCTTATGCGAGTCTATTCTTTATTAATAGAGAAAAGTCGTGTTACAATTTTTCTAAAAACAACGTAAATTAAAAGAATTGTAGTTCTTCTACATTTTAAAACTGTTTTTATACTAAAAGAGTTGAAGGAGCTCAAGAAAAACACGATGTTTTTGCAGCTTGTGCCCGAAATTGCCTCGCTTCTATGTTCAAGTGTATTGTTATGCAAATATCGCAAGTTAACCGTGAAAAGGGCTATTCAAATGAATTTGGAATTTCAAAATCCATTTCTTACATGTATATGACATCACCCTGACCATCACCTGTCACAGACAGGGCTGCAGATATATGACTACTGTACATGTATGTACAAGTAGTTCATTAATATAAATCTGCATCGATAGCAGGAAAATAACCCGGGGGGTATATACGGGGACGTGCATAATTATTATTTAATGAAGTTTTTTTAGGCCTTAAAGGACCACTATCATGAGCATCACTTGAAGTCAAAAGCCAAAAGACAGTTTTGTTCAAAATTACTATATTAGTGTACTGAAGCTATAAAAGGAGTGCTATCATGAGTTACCCATAGGGTTTTTTTTATCTCAACTGTGAACTTTGATAAAGTTGGGCAGACTTTTTCAAATTATGCCCTTGTGTCTTGCCAAAAACGAGGCAAATCTGAGCAAAAAAAACCCCTCAAACTCGACATAAGGCGGTTATGACCTCAGGCATTCAATTACTGTTTGCTCTCCCTTCACCAATTCATTTGATGCATGTATACAATTCCTGTTGATGTTATTGGTGCATTTTGTGTATGAGCTAAGGTACATTTACCTAGTCATAATTATTGCAACGTTTTTGCCCAAAAAGCAAAAAAAAAAATCCCTTGATAGCGCCCCTTTAATGGATGATACTTTTTTCTTATAGAACCTTTTGGAGCAATTTTCGCAAGTAATATAAAAACTGTTCACATCAGACTTTCATACTTCAGAGTGAGAATTTTAGAAGCCAGAAGACATAACTGTACAGAGCCTTTTTCAGTGATATCTTTATTTTAGCAGAAGCCCTGTATGTACTTGAACAAGCATATTGTCCACATATTCTAATATTGTGGTGAACACCAACAGGCAAACACCAAGCATGCGATAGTTCAGGCTCTGGTATTGCAAGATGTTCTTCTCAGACACAAGCCATCTCTGGACCAGATGCGCAAGGGCCTGTCCACATTGGGCCTCTTAAAACAAATAGAGATGAATCCTGACAAGTTTGAACATCTCTTTGTACACCACGATGATGAAGTAACCTCTGAGTTTTGATCTCACTGCTCAGCCTACCAGTTGATGACAGCCCATCTGTCAAGAAGGTCTCAGAGCTATTGCTAACATTCCTTAGAGCAGCAAAGAAAGAGGTATTGGAAAAGTTTCTCTGCTACAGCACAGGCTCAAAGTCACCCTCAGTTGCACTAAAGCCGGGATGTATCAGCATTATTGTTGATGACACTCAGGATAATATTTATGCATCCACCTGTATTATGCAACTCATCTTACCTTCATGCTTTGAAAGCCTAGCGCAGTTCAACTGTGCTCTTTTCTGCTGTTATAGATGGTACATCGTTTAATTCTGTCTAGATTGCACACAGTAGCAGTATGTTTCTGTGAACTGCCATTAATTATTTTTGGCATTCAAGTACATGTAGTTTAACCTACAACACAGACTTTGTCAGGGAGAGGCATGTATCAAGCCATTTTGACTGTCACGTAGGACATGCTTTTGGCAGTAGTCAGAAAAAGAAAGTTAGGTTTACAAATCGGATTATCACTGAAGAATGAATGGAAGATGAGTAAATTTCCCCATCATCAACCGAGGAAAATGTTTATATTTCTTGATCAGTTCTCAGTGATAAGCCAGTTGTTAAATATGACTTTTTTGTTGTATTTTAAGTGGAAAGGTTTTGCAAAATGTTTACAGCTTGGTTCAGTTTTTTTTCCACAGAGAGGTCAATGACAGTGTTAAAGTTATGACCATCTGATGTTCACAGTTGTGTTGGTTGATATTTCTCTCCTTCAGTTAGAACATTGAATGCCAGTGAGCCTGACGGTTGTAGTGATTTGCATTTAGATCCTTGTTGCCGTAAAGATCCTTGATAATGTTGCATGGGCTAATTAGTGTACTGTTTTCAATCAGCTCAGCTAAGGGGTGGACCATTAGATTATTGATGGGGGGGGGGGGGGGGGGATTGCATGAATTTTAGCTGCTCAATTTTTTTTTTTATCTCCGTGTCCTTGCACGATATACCATTTTGCTCGATACGTTTTTGCTCGATATTTTGTTAAAACCAGAAGCGATTGCTCAATATTTGTTGGATTATTTGTCCACCCCCCCCCCCCCCCTCCCCCATCAATAATGTAATGGTCCACCCCTAAACCTAAGTTGTGTTTTTTTACATACTTTTGTTGTGTTCAAGTCAAGTTGAAATTGAATGCCAGTGAGGAGATATTAATAGTGATTTCAGTACAGTGTAGGTCACTAGACCTTATGTAATGGAGAAGTGGAGCTGAAATGAAAAAAAAAAATGCATTTGCCCTGCATAGAAGTGGAACAATGAAAGATGTAGAAGCTTTAATGTTGTTCTTTATACAATACAATACAGTTTCATGCCAAGACAAAATGGCAGCTTTGTTTGAAAAAGTGAAAAAGGTGATTTATTTTTGTCAGCATAACGTACTGTGTATGCTTCAATAGGTTACCCCATGTTTTAACTAAACAGTTTTACCTTTTAGCAAATGATAAAAGCTTGTAACGAACCTAAGGGCAGACTCAGGCATTTCATTCCTATACAATTATGGTACATTTTTTGCCTAGCATAACACATGAAGCCTTGAATTGAACTTCTATGGATATGAGACTTATTGGAACACTGCAATGTTATTTCCAGTGTACCTACAGTTATTTTTTGCATAATCTATGAATTTATTCTTTCCAATAATTATTATAATAAAGACTTGTTTGTTGTGTTTGTTACAATAGCTGAGGTGTTCAAACTGACAGACAGCTCCCTGCATGTCATGTTCGCAGTCGTATAACATTTTACTCAGTAAACACTTCCTGAAGCATAGTAATGCAGCGTGTAAAAATATCAATTCCATAACTATTTGACTCTTGAAGTGGATAAACTGAATTTTGGAGTTCCTCTAGAATATCATTGGGGAGCTCATCGGCATCATCAACCACAACAGTAGGTAGTTCATCTGCAATGGAGTCGGAGCAGTTGGATAAAAACCGTACCACTGTAAATCATCAACAGCTGGCTCCATGTCCACCTACATCGGCAACTGCAGACTGACTTCGATTTCTAATGTCAATCATACCATTCACCCAAATTCTCTGTGGGCTCCAATTGTTTTCAGTTCTTAGTGGGTGGTTATTCCATGCTGATTTGAAACTGGAAACAGCTTGATTGATACGAGGCAGAAATACATAATGCAGGGCAAATTTATGTAGTGGGTTATCCATGTTTAATAAGCCACTTTCTTCCATGACTTGAAATGTGTAATAGAAGACGTGTGCAAAACAACGAAAAACATCACGCCAAAGACGCTCAATCCTTTGGTTGTGGGTCGATGTTCCCGCCAGGTAGCTGCCCCTGTTAGGCCCTCTCCTCTCCTCCATTTCTTGCCAAGTACCAAAATTTTCGCCTCCACAGTCAGTTCTAACCTTGATGGCAATATAAATACTTGTGTGGCATTAAGAAACAACTCTTTCAATGTTTCACTTCGGTTATTTGTTGAGCAATGTAGATATGTGATGAGGCGAGAGTAGCCATCAATGGCTCCATGGATAACAAAACCCCCATGTGACAAGAGAGTGGTGGCCGTCGATATGCCACAGACTGTTAGGTCCAGGCACTGAGTATGCAAGAATTACTCGGGTCAATGCGTGATAAACACTTACGGATACGATCTCGCTGGACTTTTAATCCTTCGGATTGTAAATAACCAGAGATCATGGATGATCCAACAAAACACCCATGTTTCTTGCATAAACTTGCCAACTTTGTAATCAAGTTCTTCATCACTAATTTCACTAAATCGTGAAAGATCCTCCAGTCCAAACTCCGAAACTCTGCGCTGAAGTGTCCACCGCGAGACTAGTAACATACGGGCAATATCACTCCAGCTAAAGCCCAAAGAGCGAAGCTCAATTAAAGTCTCTTCTCTGATATCAAACTTAGGTCTCCCTGGCCCTCCTGTGCTTACAGTATTTGGTGAACTAAGTGAGAAAACTGCAACTTGCGAGCATCTTGAGCGACATGGGTACTCAGTACCACGAACACAATCCCAAAACATTACCTGCAGATTGTTGACTACCTCCGATATTATTGCAACGAGTGAGTTGTCTACGAGATGTGGCAGCATACAACGTAGGGCTTTGCACAGCATTTTCCAAGCGAATCGAGATGTATTCCCGCTGAGTAGGGTCATTCGAAGCTCTCGAGTCTTCGGATCGTAGACCGATAGGAGTTGCTCCAAATGAAGGAAAAACGTATGAGGAACCTGGTGAACCTTCAGCCGCCAGGTTGGCAATAAGGAGAGGGATTGGAGATGAGCGTGACATTGCGTGACGTTTGTTTGTTGACAGCGATGCGAGTTTTGTTGACAGATTAGAGTTTTGTTGATCGTGTTTTCCTGAGGTTGAAAGTTTGGGTTGAACTTGAAAGTATTTTTACCTGACCTTGAAGCAAAAATTAAATTGCTGAATGTGAGTTGAAAATTCTAGCTTGAACTTGAAGTAAGTACGACCTTGATTGTGATATGACTGCATGGCTTGACCTTTAAAATAATGTATTGAATGTGAGAGGGAAAAGCTTGAGCTTGAACGACTTTGGTTGAAACTGATAGCATTTCAATGCCTTGAATTTTGCACCAATTCGCTTACCATATCCGGTACTGTGGATAGTTTTTGACTTTCTTCATTGTTAGATTTGCAGAGATATTTGCATACCTTTCACTATACTTTATACCCCATTGCACTTCTTCCAGAGGCGAGACGTTTCGCCTCTTTCACACAATATAATATTGTCCGGCGCAATATATATACTACCGTAATCATATCTATAACAAAATTCTCGAAATTGATTGGTTCTTAGCAGTTTCTTAGCACGCTCTATTTTTCACCAAATTGGAGCGCGATACTCGTGCCGTTAAACAAATCTGGACTCTCGCTATGCGGTCGTCCGATTTTGTTAATCACTTGTATGATTACAGACCGAATTTGCGAGATGTTTCGCTTCCCGAGTATCACCCTCCCGAGTATCACCCTCAGTAGCAGTGGAAGCGAGACGTTTTCGCTTCTTTCGCGTTCAGCATATACTGTATACTTATTATGTGCAAGGAAACGAGATGTTTTCGCTTCCTATCATATCGCCCTATTGCTGGTTTGCAACCATTCCCGAGATATTTAAATGACAAAGACCCTGGCGGCCAGGTTGGATGACAGGAACAATAAAGCTAATTAGAATTCTTTTTGTTAATGGTCATCCAACATGGCGGCGATGACGTCAGTTGCAAACCAAGATAATGGAAGCAAAACGTTTCCACACAATATACTTATTGAACGCAAGTAAGCAAGATGTTTTCGCTTCTTATCGCCCTATAGCAAATGAAAGCAAATGTTTCACCACCCTCAGAATATAGGAACGCATAGTTTCCCTTCAACTGCGGGGAAACACAATATATTAGAAGGAATTTATTATGCATTATTATGCTAAAAACTGCTTTCCCGCTACGAACCTGTTCATAAGTCTCTGCCCAATTATCATGTGCATTCCTGACCATATCTTTCAGAGGTGTTCCAGTAAGACAGATCCAGAATTTCTTGAGGTCTTGGATGCTTTGCACTGACTCCCTTGCTTTCGTCAAAACTCATCTCTCCAGTTTGTAAGAAAGCCCAACAACGCCTTAAAATTAGCATGAATCTCGGTTATGCAAATTTACTGTCATAATTCATCAACTCATGTGTAACGGCAGAGCTTGTTTCGTTCGGTCGTGTAAAACGCTGACAGCGGACTGCAGATCGCGCAAAGCGGGGGTAAAAATGAAGCCTAAGGGTTAAATCCCAGGGGGGGTACTCAGGTATAATAGTGACGGGGAGGCTCGAATGAGGCCACATTGTTAGAACCTGTCACTATTATACCTGAGTACCCTCCCCCCCTGGGGTTAAACGCAGAAAGGTGTTCCAGTAAGACAGATCCAGAATTTCCTGAGGTCTTGATGCTTTGCACTGAGTCCCTTGCTATAGTCTCCCGGCGTAGTCAATCGAACGTTCGGTAATCGAACCCAATCGAACTCAATCGTTCGATTGATTTCGATTGGGTTCAGCAATCGAACACAATCGAACTCACCCAAAAATATTGCCAATCGAACACAATCGAACGTTCGATAATCGAACGCTTCTTTAATCGAACATAATCGAACTCTGGATTGATCGAACTTTCCATTGGCTTGCGCTTTGACATTCCAAACCGGATTCAAACAGGGCGTTGCGTTCAAATAAGTTGTGTGGGCTCTAATTTCAAACACGAGTACCTAGTCAAGATGCAGGTCAAGATGTCGTTCAAACTAACAATCCACGGTCACGAGTGTTCTTTCGCCGTCAGTGAAAGATTAATGGTGAGAAAGAAAAGGGGAGATCGACGGCAAGCTCTCAAGGTACTTGACGAAAACGGACGAGGTCAGCTAGGGTATTTGCAGCGTGAATTGGTGCCTGTGCTTTGGCCCTTGACCATAGGGAACCCACACTCTAATTTGTAAATGCATACGTATTAATAAACTGTATATGTAAAAATAAACTTGCCTGTTTTCTTCTTGAATCTGTTACAGAGCCAAGTGGGATGGATTTTCGTCTTGAGATGTATTTTGCGCCGCGATACGATGTATTTTTTGATATTCGTGGGATTTTGATGAACGGGGAATAGGGGAACGGGAATGGGGAACGGGAATGGGAATCCTCTAAAAGGCGGAATCTCTAAAATAGGGAATCTCTAAAAGGCTTAATCTCTAAAATAGGGAATCTCTAAAAGGCGGAATCTCTAAAATAGGGAATCTCTAAAAGGCGGAATCTCTAAGAGGCGGAATCTCTAAAAGGCGGAATCTCTAAAAGGCAGAATCTCTAAAAGGCGGAATCTCTAAAAAGAGGAGTCTCTAAAAGGAGGAATCTCTAAAAGGCGGAATCTCTAAAAGGGGAATCTCTAAAAGGCGGAATCTCTAAAAAGAGGAATCTCTAAAAGGCGGAATCTCTAAAAGGCGGAATCTCTAAAAGGAGGAATTTCTAAAAGACGGAATCTCTAAAAAGAGGAATCTCTAAAAGTAGGAATCTCTAAAAGATTTATCATGTCCTGAAGAGAACCCTGAGAGGTTGAAAGTTCTAGACAAGCCAGCGAACTTTTTCATGCTCCGAACTGTTTGCAATATATAAATCTAGAAGAAAATCTCTAAAAGGAGGAATCTCTAAAAGACGGAATCTCTAAAAAAGCGGAATCTCTAAAAGGAGGAATCTCTAAAAGGCGGAATCTCTAAAAAGAGGAATCTCTAAAAGATGGAATCTCTAAAAGGAGGAATCTCTAAAAGGCGGAATCTAAAGGGGGAATCTCTAAAAGGCGGAATCTCTAAAAGGAGGAATCTCTAAAAGACGGAATCTCTAAAATAGGGAATCTCTAAAAGGCGGAATCTCTAAAAAGCGGAATCTCTTAAAATAGGGAATTATGTCTAAAATCGTTTATCCGTTTACTGAAACGTTGAGAAATATTAATATCACCGCTAGATATACGACTCGTGGTTGTCGTCGCTTGCGGCAATCATTTCGAGAATAAATAAAGACCAAGGGACCACACACGGCAAGAGGTATTGAGTTCCTACAGCAATATTCTGAACGAAGAAAGAGCGGAGGAATCTCTGAATAATCATCTATACAAGCTGTAGATTCGAAAAATAAATGCGGGCCCGCCGAGAAAGAAAACGTTGTTAGTCCAAAACTTCAAATTGTGACCCGGGTTGTGACCTCTCTAATGGGCTAAAAAGGTTTGTCTTGCAGCCACTTCCCGCCATTCGGGTGACTATTTTGGGAGAATTCGCGTATCGCCTTTTTCGACATAAAAAAGCAGCCATTGATCGTATATTCTCACTACTGGTTTTAGTTTGTTTTAAAACATATTTAGCAGATGTCGCTGATAACATCACAGATAAACACTGACCCCTTTAACTAATGGGCTAAAAAACTAAAAACGCGTTGTCTAATCAGGAGTCTCTAATAACCTTTTCAAATTGCTCGTATATTAAAAAAATTGAGACGAAAAATTTAACCAGCTCTATAATGCCTCTCAAAAATGGTAACAAACACGTCCTACAGCGAAACTGCGAAAGAAAACGTTGTCTGGATATAAACACAAAGCCGCTTAATTATCTTATGGCTTTTTATTTATCGTCAGTTCCACTCCACTGAACATCATGTAACCTTTGATTCCCAATTACATCATGTTTTTGCATCACAACGCTTTATGCAACCACTCACATCATGCAATTTCCTAGTCTCCTACGCAGCCGTTATTTTGTGTTGTCACGCAACGCTTTCTCCCCACTAACTAACTAGTGGGGAGAAGCGTTGCGTGACGACACAAAATAACGGCTGCGTAGGAGACTAGCAATTTCCCCGAGCTTAACTTTTTCAACATAAAAAGCAGCCGTTGAGCGTATATTCTCACTACTAGTTTAGTTATTCATGTCATTTTAAAACGTGACCACACACAATGAAAACATATTTAGCATGTGTCTCAGATAACATCACAGATAAGGTGAATTTTTTCAATTTTGTTTTTGCTTCTTTTACTAAAATTTAATAACGCAGTGTTTGTTACCATTTTTGAGAGGCATTTGAGAAGCTGGTTAAGTTTTTCGTCTCAATTTTTTAATACGAGCAATTTGAAACGGTCATTTTTAGCCTCAGCATTGCTCAGCATTCGCGCGCATGGCGCGAAGATTGAGCTTTCGGGTTTTGTGGGGAAAATTTTGGCGTTTGTAAACTTTTCTTGGTAATTCCGCCTGACCAGTGTATAAGGCCTGGGAAATCACAACACTAACAAACACAACATTAGGGGGTCGGGGGGGTCGGGGGTTATAGGGCTGGCGCTCATTGCAAAAATAAAATGGCGGCCGGTTGTTTCTGTAAGGACGGTATTTCTCTCGTCTTACACATTTAAAATATAGACCTTTTTGGAGATCTGATGCCAACAAACGGATACATTCTGCGCCCGGATTCTGCGATTCCTTCGTTCCTCGGTTTGAGAAATGCTACTGAAGGATTGAAAAATTATTTCTTTCACGAACGAAAATCTGTGGTTTCTCATCGAAGCACATTTTGGACCCATGCCCGACCGATGAATCAAGGGGTTATACAACTTCAAAAACACCAGGAAATAACAGAACGGTTCTTCCAGGGCATAGTTTAGGCTCGACCGCCGAAAAAGATCCGGGAAATTGAAGCGTTCAACTGAACTCTGGCGTTTGGAGCCCTTCACTTCAAATGGATTTCAAGACTTAGGATCTAGGAAAGGAAAACTGACACCACAGGACGGTCGGTAATTGTTATGTCTACAGTATGTGTTATTTGCTTTATAACAAGTGTAATTTCGTATACAATTCGATCGATAGATCGATCGATAGCTTTGAAACCGAAAACAAATAAAGTGTTTATTTGAATCAAAATTTTGGCTGCAAAGCCTTTTTTGCCTATTATTGTACGGACGGTGTAAACCGCAGGTTGCAGGTTGCAGGTTACAGGTTGCAGGTTGCAGGTTGCAGGTTGCAGGTTGCAGGTTGCAGGTTGCAGGTTGCAGGTTGCAGGTTGCAGGTTGCAGGTTGCAGGTTGCAGGTTGCAGGTTGCAGGTTGCAGGTTGAAAAAAAAAATTAAAATTTAAAAAAATATATTAAAATTAAAAAAATAATATTAAAAATTTAAATAATTAATAAAAATTTAAAAATAATAATAAAAAATTAAACAAAAAATGTTCCTTTTTGTGTAAAAAAAAGAAAAAAAAAAGATTATCTTGGAAGATTTAGAACTGGACTGGATTCTTAGTATGAGAATTTGAGGAACCATTTCAGATGTTTCTCGTTTCGGATCTTCTGCGGAAATCTTCGGGTCAACTTCGGATATCTTCGGAAATCTTCGGGCCATTTTCGGAAATCTTCGGACATCTTCGGAAGTCTTCTGGTCAACTTTGGAATTCCGCAAGTTCTCATACTAAGAGTCCAGTCCAGTTCTAAATCTTCCAAGATAATCTTTTCTATTTCTTTTTTTTACACAAAAAGGAACATTTTTTAATCATTTTTTATTTAATTTTTTATTATTTATTATTTTTTAAATTTTTTATTAATTATTTAAATTTTTAATATTATTTTTTTAATTTTAATTTTTTTTAATTTTTAATTTTTAATTTTTTAATATTTTTTTCAACCTGCAACCTGCAACCTGCAACCTGCAACCTGTAACCTGCAACCTGCAACCTGCAACCTGCAACCTGCAACCTGCGGTTTACACCGTCCGAATTATTGTAGCTTATTGTGTTGACCTTCATAGTTTTCCAATTACATTGCTGAGCTGGCTCACGAGAGCCTTTGATTTATTAGCCGCAGGTCAGTCGTAATATACAAACAAAACTGGCAATGTCAGCGAATTTTTTTGGACTGATTACAGATAAGATAAGATAAGAAAAAGCGGCCTTGTCCAGTTATCCAGACGTTTCTTTAGCAGTTTGTTTTGATTATTCAGAGATTCCTCATTATTTCTTCGTTCAAATTGCAAACGAAAATTTACAATCTAGTGGCGTGCACAGAATTGATTTTCATACCAATGGGCGTCTGTACAGACTATTTGTGTGGTCCCTTGGAATAATTAGACGTTTTTGAGCCACCCACGTCAACCGGAAGTCGAATATTCTCTTCTTTTGGCGCGTATTTTACCGACTTTTTGTCAGTAACGTCAAGTTGTAAATACTAAAACGAGGGCTTTCCAACTCATTGGCGGGGGTGAAAGAGCACCAAAAACAAGAACGTTCGCCTTCCGGTACTGCCGTCCGTGGCTCAAAAACGTCTGTGCATAAGCTCTCTATTGTCGCAAGCGACGACAGCCATGAGTCGTTATATCTAGTGATATTGATATCAACGAAAACTCGCCTTTTAGAGATTCCTCATTTTTAGAGATTCCGCTTTTTTAGAGATTCCCTATTTTAGAGATTCGGCCTTTTAGAGATTCAGCCTTTTAGAGATTCCGCCTTTTAGAGATTCCGCCTTTTAGAGATTCCGCCTTTTAGAGATTCCGCTTTTTTAGAGATTCTGCTTTTAGAGATTCCCTATTTTAGAGATTTCCGCCTTTTAGAGATTCCGCCTTTTAGAGATTCCGCCTTTTAGAGATTCCGCTTTTTAGAGATTCCGCTTTTTAGAGATTCCGCCTTTTAGAGATTCCTCCTTTTAGAGATTCCTCTTTTTAGAGATTCCGTCTTTTAGAGATTCCTCCTTTTAGAGATTCCGCCTTTTAGAGATTCCGCCTTTTAGAGATTCCCTATTTTAGAGATTCCGCCTTTTAGAGATTCCCTATTTTAGAGATTCCGCCTTTTAGAGATTCCTCTTTTTAGAGATTCTGCCTTTTAGAGATTCCCTATTTTAGAGATTCCGCCTTTTAGAGGATTCCCATTCCCGTTCCCCATTCCCCCATTCCCGTTCCCCCAGTCCCGTTCCTTGTTTTAGACATATTCGCATTTCACCACTGTCTACGTCTGTTCATGTGGTCACGCGTGACATAGACTTGCCACAAGTCGTCTTCTTTGAGCGAAACCGATCGAACGAAACCAACGAAATTGGAAAGGGCTTTTAAGGCCGATTTAGACGGTACGATTTTGTCGCATGCGACATGCCTACGACACGAATTGTGTCGTGTAAATCAAACCTTCAACTCGCTTACGATTATCGTATACGACACGAAAAATGTCGTAGCCGGATTTGTGAAACATGTTTTAAAACCCTGCGACATGTCGTAGCCACAGACAAAGTTAAATGATGAAAGTTGTATACGATTTTTGCATGACGTTATGGCTCCATCAATTCCAAGCCCGACCATCCCCCCCCCCCCCACCCCCCCACCCCCGGGCATTTATCGGGCATTTTACAACTTTTCCATCCCTAGGGTGGGGCATTTGCTATAACCGGGCAGCCCGGGGGTGGGGTATTGTCAAAAGCAACGCGATCTTTCGTATTTTAAAAGACGTACACGTTTTGTTGTTTATTCAAAATTTCCTGATTGCCCCCGATAGAAAAAATATAAAAACTGAGTTGATATTAAACCTCGTTTGAGTCCCGCACTTTTCAAGTGTACCATAGCCCCACCCCCACCCCACATGTGCAAACATTTGCACCGTTGCTTTCCACGAGCGAACATGGCGGACCGAAGCTTCGACTTCAACACCATATTCCAAAAATCATGATTACAGGTATAAATAAAGAGCTATGTATTTGTGAACAATTATAGTATCCATCATTAATAATTCTGCTTGGAATTTAGATTTTTAAATTCCTCGATCCTCTCAAAAACGTTTTTGAACTTGTCCCGTGGGTCGGGCATTTGCGGCTGCTCCTGAAGCCCCACCGTGGGGATTTTGTGCATGTAAGCTGACCCCACCGTGGGGCATTTTCAACCTTCTGGCAAAAAAATGACAAATGCCCGACAAATGCCCGGGGGGGGGGGGGATGAGCGGGCTTGGAATTGACTGAGCCATTAGCAGCGCGCGCTACAAGAGTCGCATGCGACAAAATCGTACCGTCTAAATTGGCCTTATTAGAAAGTCTAGACGTGACAGCATAGACAGACATCGACAACGGTGAATAGTAACAGAGGGGGACATTGGGGTTTGCGGTATTGCGGTATTGGACAATTTTTCATGCGGTATTTCGGTAATTCTAATCCAAAATTGCGGTATTCTCAAAACCTGCGGGATTCGGTTTTTTAGCGTTTTGGTCGGTATTAAAAAACTATCCTCCGGTGTTTTACGACTTTTACGACCCTTTTCCATCCTTTTCCAGTTCCATGTCGTTTCGGAAACACTTCGAAACAGCTCTAAGATCCTCTAATCCGTCACGCGAGTTTATATTAGTCATATTTTTTGCGATATTGCGGTATTTGTCAATTTTTTTGCGGTTTTGCGGTGTTCAGAACCCCCCAATGTCCCCCTCGTAACAGCATTGTGAAATTCTGTAACGGTCGAAGCAACGCAACGAATATCAAAAAATACATCGTACCGCGGCACAAAATACGGCAGGGATATTTTGCAGGTTGCAGGTTGCAGGTGACGGTCAACTGCTAACCCAAACCCCAACAATTAGGCTAACCAACTAGGCTAACCTTCAGTTAGAATTAGGCTAACCTTCAGTTGGGCTAATTCTGTAAGCTAACCGGGGCTAACCGTGACGCCATTCTCTTCCTAACCGCGTGTGTAATGTTTCTAAAAGTAGTCTCAACCTGCAACCTGCAACCTGCAAAATATACCTGCCCCATACGTCTCAAATCCATCCCACTTGGCTTTGTAACAGATTCAAGAAGAAAACAGGCCAGTTTATTTTTACATATACAGTTTATTAATACGTATGCATTTACAAATTAGAGTGTGCACACGACCACTGCCTCAAGGCACAGGTACCTGATGGGCTGATCATGCACACACATATCCCGAGAAAAAAATTTATTGCGTATGAAAGGGTTTGGAAAAAAAATTCGCGCCAATACCAAATCACCCAAACCCACCCCCCACCCCTTACCCCCTCTACACCCCCCTCAGAAGTTTTAACGGTTTGCACTGTTGTTGTTTGCAGGCTTATTGTACTTTGCGAATTTGTACTTTGCGAATCTGCACTTTGCGAATTGAGAAATCTGTACTTTGCGAATTGAGAAATCTGTACTTTGCGAATTGAAAAATCTGCACTTTGCGAATTGAGAAATCTGTACTTTGCGAATTGAGAAATCTGTACTTTGCGAAATGAGAATCTGTACTTTGCGAATTGAGAATCTGTACTTTGCGAAATGAGAAATCCCTGAAATATAAAAGGAAATAAATAATAAAAATCGTTTTGTTGGCGAGAGGTTCTCCGAGCCTTCACTTTTACCAGTTCTTCGTTCAACTTCGTTATTTGCCTCTCGCAGAGATTCCAACCCTCCCGATTTGATCGGGAGTCTCCCTTTTTGATGCGTTGTCTCCCGCTCTCCCGATTTTTTTCCAGATTCTCCCGATTTATTATGAAAGTCTGAAAACAAGAGAAAATTTGCTAATCTTAGCTAATCTTTAGTACTTTTTAGCGATCTGAGTGTAACAAAAGTAAAGAAAAGCACCAAAAATGTTTGTGAAAAGAATAAAGATCTCTCAGAAATGATGTCAAAATTCCGGAAATGGCACTTGAGAGGATCATGACTATAACACCACACGAGTACTACGAGTAACATACGAGTAACATACGACTAACATACGGATACATACGAGTACATACGGATACATACGAGTGACATACGGGTACATACAGATACATACGAGTAACATACAAGTAACATACGAATACATACGAGTAACATACGACCACATTTTTTTTAACATACAAGTAACATACGAATACATAGGAGTAACATACGATCACAATTTGTTTTTTCATGTTATATATCGTTCAGTAAAATACAAGGATTTCGATTCGAAAAGCTACCCCCTGACCCCCCACCCCCACCTCCACCACCCCTCACCCCACAAACAAACACTCACACAAACACACTCACCGAAGCTTTTTGTTCCCATGCATGTTATTAATTTAAAAATATTATTTTATGGCTGAGATTTTTGAAATTATTATAATTGGCAATCGTTTTATCCTAGTATCGTTCCTATGGCCCCTCCCCGTTCTCATTGTTTGAATTGATTAATACACCGAGCATGAAAATTTCCCAAGATTGTCGAAGATTTCCGTATAGTAGACTTTATTTTTTTGTATTTGTCTTCCATCGTTGAACACGCAAAAGAGAATCGCCAGAGAACTGGACGCCAGCGCGAAAGCGAAAAGCGAGGGGGTGGGGGGCGCGAGGTTGGTTTCTCTCGCGTTCTTTCTTCCAGGTTTGCGTTGAGAAAATAGAGAGGCTGTGAACAGCCTAAGATTTGAGAAGAAGATCCAACTCCTTTCAATCGAAATCCTTGTATTTTACTGAAGACTACAGTTAGTTCCAGTTTTAGGGCCTGTTAATAGACTTAACAGTTAGTTCCAGTTTTAGGGCCTGTTAATAAGAGCTTTTAGAAGACTTTAAAGTTAGTTCCAGTTTTAAGGCCTGTTAGGGTATATTCTGATTAAATTTGTTATGAAATGCTTACAAATGCATATTAATATATATATATATATAAATCTTAAATTTGTTTGACAATAATATTGATCGTTAATTGTTTTCAATTGAAGTTAATTAAAATATTTTGAAGAGATTATAGGTGGTTTTCACTGTCACGCCGCGAAAAAATAAATCCAAAACTATTGAGTCAAAAAAATCAAGAATATTACAGGTTTTAGAAAAACTACTATATAAACTACTTGTCCAAGTCTCAGGTCTGTACGGTATTCCGTACTCGAGTTATCCATCAAAATGTTTCACGCAAATTTAGAGAGCACATCTGGCATTCACTTCTGCTACAAAAAGCGGTCAGATCACCATCATGAACGAGTAAACATTCAGATAAACACTTCTCGCAAAATCTCAAACTGTTCAGATTGTTAAAAAATCACAAGATGAAGTATTTTTTTAAGTATACGTGACGGCCTTCTGGCGGCCATCTTTGATCTCGTGTGGCGTGAAACTCCGAAATTCAAAATGCTCTATCTTAAAGACGGCGAATGCTATCGAGCTAAAAACCTTCAACAAGATATGTATTAAGGACGTCTAATAGCCAGTGAGGGATAAAAACTCAGGGGCCTTGCGATTCTGGATTTTAGAATTTTGATGACGTCACGTGAAAGCCAAGAATTGAAAAGAAGTGCCATCTTAGAGTAAATAGACTTAATTTTATATACCAGCAATAGCATTTTTCAATTCGCAAAGTACAGATTTTCAATTCGCAAAGTACAGATTTTTCAATTCGCAAAGTACAGATTTTCAATTCGCAAAGTACAGATTTTCAATTCGCAAAGTACAGATTCTCAATTCGCAAAGTACAGATTCTCAATTCGCAAAGTACAGATTTTTCAATTCGCAAAGTACAGATTTTTCAATTCGTTTCGTTTCGTTTCGTTTCGTTTCGCAAAGTACAATAAGCCTTGTTTGCACTGTTTGGACACAGGTCACCAAAGCGTAGAGTTTGTATGGAGCTGAAATTCGATCGAAAATAATTTTCACTTTTCCTTCGAAAAGTTGTAAAATAATGTGAAATAAAGTTTAAAAGCCTCACCTGTTGTCTTTTCCGGTGTTTTTATCGCTTCTGGAAGCTTCTATGGGCGAATTTCGACCTTCGGTCGAATCTGCCACTGTTGTGTACTAAATACACAACAGTGGCAGATTCGACCGAAGGTCGAAATTCGCCCATAGAAGCTTCCAGAAGCGATAAAAACACCGGAAAAGGACAACAGGTGAGGCTTTTAAACTTTATTTCACATTATTTACAACTTTTCGAAGGAAAAGTGAAAATTATTTTCGATCGAATTTCAGCTCCATACAAACTCTCTTATAAGACGCTTTGGTGACCTGTGGTTTGGAGGGTGCTCATTGGAAGTCTGGGAACAAGCCGCCTGGATGATTTCTTCAAAATATCCGTCTCATCTTGCATCTGCGACCATCTGCACTCACGAGGATTGGAAGTTCTTTTCGGAAGTCATGCAGTTCTATTACACGTTCTCATCCTTTTGGTTTGCCTATGTGCTTTATATACTTTCAATCCAGGGAATAGATGTAAGCGTGTCAAAGAGTCGTGTTTTACATAACGAAACAGACGACACAACTTTGAGACTGATGTTCAAGAATTTTGTCCAAACACACAACAAGAGTTACGTGAATGATCCGGACGAATACAGCAAACGTCTGGCTGTATTCAAGGTAGGGACATTTGTGTTGTTTTTTTTTGCTGGTACAAATCATTAAATTAAGTTCCCATGGGGTTTATTTATCATCAAACAAAGTAAGCCTTAGGGGGTGATTACATGGCGAATTTCAGCGCGGTTAAGGAGGCTGAGATTTCAGCCCGGCTTCCAAATCAAATACTCTTGAAATGAAGTTAGCGATTACATGGACAAGGTTTCAGCCCAGGCTAAAATTCAGCCCGGGCTGAAAATTCCAGCCCGGTTTGAGAAACCGGGCTGGAATTTTCATCCCGGCCAAATGAGCTGAAAAAAACCATGTAATCGGAATGGCATTTCAGCCCGGGCTGAAAAGTGAACTTGGGCATGCGCAGTGATTGTGTTTTGGCTAAATTGTAGAATGCCCGGCAACGTATTTGCATGTCATTGAATGAGAATGGTCCTTTTGTTTTTATACACACGTGCAGCCGGTATGGTATGTAAATAAGTTGCCGGTTATTGTAAAATCGCTCCTGTGTTTTTAAACAAGATGGCAACAGCAAAGGAAAGAAGGTTCCAGTGGAATACCCGGTAACTTATTTGCATGACATTGAATGAGAATGGATCCTTTTGGGGTTTTTTATGCCGATATGTAACTAAGTAACAGGTTATTCAAAATCGCCCCCCTGATTCTCTGATGACTCTTCCCACGCAATTTCAAATTTGGTGTCCGGGCTGAAATTTCAGCCCGGGCTGAACTTCGTCATGTAATCGCAACAAAATTCCAGCCCCCTAACCGGGCTGAAGATTTCAGCCCGGGCTGAAATTCGCCATGTAATCACCCCCTTAATTTATACTCTCATTGAGCATGGCCAAACAGTGCATGATCGATAGCGTGCTAATTATAAACTGAACAACGAGACTGTTTATAATCTGGTATATTGTATCATGGAATCAATGGTAAAGTACATAAATGCTAGCAAGTATATAGCTACATGTAATAGCCTTTCTTTGTTTTGTTTTTTCCTGTGTGTATGTACGTAATTGCCGCTACAGCTCTTCATGTACATCTACTGTACAAAGTTAACTTGCAAAATCCCATGGAGCTCGAGGACGATCCGCAAGTATTGAGTGCCAGTGCAAAATAAAAATATCGCTGTGGCTATATAACCCGGCAGCCGGGCGGGGTCTCAAATAGGACTAAATGCCCGGCAGCCAGAAACATTCACCAAATTTCAGCAGAAAGTCTTATTCAAACCTCTTGAGAGTTTTCAATATTTGTTTGGCAATGTCAAGCGATTCTAAAATTATTTTGGTTTTCGTAGTTGACAAATTTTCCGAGATTGGGCTGATACTATGAAATCACTAGGTTCTCAACACTTAGAAAAAATTGTGGTCAGACTGCCGGGCACAGACTCAAAATTACTAAATGCCCGGCAGTCAGAAATATTCACCGAATTTCGGCAGAAAGTCTTATGCTACCTTGTTGGTACTTATTTTCACGATTTCAAAAAAATCGAGAAATTAAAGACCCACAAAAAAAGTTATCGCGAAAATTAGCGAAATTTACTTCCTTTTTAACACGATTTTTCTGCCAAATCACAAAATTTAAGTCTCGCGAAATTTGCCTCAAGATTCCATTTTCGCGAAATTAAGTGCCCGCGAAAATAAGTAACAATAAGGTAGGTCCTCGACACTTAGAAAAAATCTGTGGTCAGTCTCATGGCACTCAAAGCCCGGCAGGTCACGCTGGTTTCAGAGAATTTTACCGTGAGCCCAGTTTAAGATAAAATAACGTCTAATATTAAGATTCTTCTATCTTTGTATGGTGGTGGCAAGCATTCTCGTCCCCAGAGGCCACGATCCTTTTGGTCAGCAACCAAAAATCGAGACCTCTGGCCGGTAGACGTCTCGATTCTTGGTGCTGATCAAAAGGATCGTGGCCTCTGAGGACGAGAATGGGTGGCAAGTGATTGGAAACTATCGTATTTTTTTAAGTCTATTTTTCGGCAGGGTACTACTAAGGCCCGGGGGGGGGCGGTACTTGACCCATGTTTGGGTATAGGGGTGCCTGTGAGGGTTTGAAACCCTGACCATGTTAAGGACAAAAAAACAACTAAAAAACCCTAAAATACCTACCCTGTGTAGGACAACATCCTCTATTTTAGGACCCTGTTTAGGACAAATCACACACTCTCTTGTTTTGCACATTTTTAAAGTGTTTTATTTGCAATTGCCACAGCGAATGACGTTTGACTGATACACGCTAAAGACCAGCAAACATCTCCGATCTCAGATAGCTAAATACTGTATAAACCATATTTTTACGACGACAATCGTGCAACCATACCCTGTTTAGGACAGGTTCAGGCCATGTTTAGGACAGACTTGCATAAAATTATATACCCTGTTCAGGGCAGAGAGGCCAAAAACCATACCCTGTCCAGCGGCACATCCCTGTATACTGTATAGGCCACATAAGGGAGTACCCCCCCCCCCTCCCCCCCTCATATCACATAGTCATTGTCACATGCCACCTCGAGCTAGCTCCTTACTCCTTCCTTCCCAAGATGATAAGTCAAGATATCTTATTAACAGGAAAACAATATTAATTTTAGTATTATTTTCTTTTCTTAGGTCTATTAATATTATTTGATTTGTGAAGCCTCCCAGTGTTGGGGTATATGGGAAGGGGGGGGGGGGGGGGGCATTACAGAGCCTTTTATGGTATTTTGATTTCTCATATTTTGACACAGCCCAATGCTTTCCGCTATTTCATCGAATAGAGTTCCTTGGCTTGATCTTATAGTCAACACCTGATCCCTGAGTGACTGAGCACAACCTGTTTTTTTTTACATAATATTATTTTTTTCTCAGTGCGCGAGCGGGCGGTATCCTGCAAATCCTGGAATCTTATTGGTTCCGGGAGCGGGCGGTATTCTCCTATCTCTGACCACGGTCACGGTAACCAACATTTTAGCGCCTTGCTTCGACCATTTCAGCAACGCGCGAAGGTCGGTACAAAGAAGTTTTTAAAATCTCGCATTATTTTGCTCTCTTATCGTTGTCAAGTGAATGGAGAACTACGCAGCGGAATTAAAGAACTTGCATTTCTTCAAAAAGGCGAGTAGTCATTTGATTTTAACCGACAGAATTTAGTTTTAGTCAAGTTTGTTGTTCGTTTTTGGAAATCCGCAGTTTGACGTTTAAACTTGCGGGTTTTAAATTACAATTCACCGTGTTTAGACTCGATTCCTTCGTTTTAATTGTTTGCTTTTCGTTTCTCTGTTTTCCTAAACAATTTTCATTTAAGAAATAACTTTGTGGCTACCGGTATTCCCGTTTATAATTCTCGGCACGTATCAATTTTATGCCGTCGGCTTTGAAAGAGCTAATGCAAGCGAAGTTTGTCAAGGTTTCGCATAAAATGAAAACTGCAAATTGCCACCGAATGGAAAAAATTAGATTTAACATGTGAAATAAAATTGTAGTATACGTAAAGACTGTAACTGGGAACAGTTTTGCTCGAAAAATGCTTTTCATGATATTTGTTTACGGCAAGAGTATGGAAGATTGCTGAAGATTGTCGTAGAATTTGAAAGTGGCTTTGAATAGTTTTTGTGAAAATGGAAATAGCTTCTCGTTTCAGCTGCTTTTGTGATGAAATGCCGCTCTAGTCTCCATTTCTGTAATTACATATTTGTGGTGTAAAAATTAATTGTCTTGAGTTTCTTGTTACTTGGGCCATTATTTCTTCGGTAGTCTTCTGCTGAGCTACATGTACTAGCGCGCGTGAAAAACAGATTTTGCAAAACAAGCCTGAGATTTCAATATTTCTTTATCAAATTCAAACGAAGTACGAAAAAAATAAAAGGGTTATTTGCCGGCCTAGGTCGGTCCATATTGAGAAAAACTGTGCCCTTGGTCTTGAGTACGGCCCTCGGCCTAACGGGCCTCGGGCCGCACTCAAGACCACGGGCACAGTTTTTCTCAATACGGACCTCCCGGCCGGCCAATAACCTATATTTATTTCAGTAAAACTAATAAAATTTAGGATTGGCCAATTGGCCTAAGCCCAGGTTTTGTTAGCCTGCGTGCAGACGTCTCCTATTTCCATGCTTCACGCGGAAAAGGGTCATCTGCGAAAACGCATTCCTAATCATGTTCCAGCACCCTGCTGTTTGGGTTTTAAATTTTGCATAAATTTAACTTAACAGTTTTATTTACGTTTGCCCTATAGCATTTATAGAGGCAGGATCTTGATCTGATCACTTCAAGATCACAGGTTCTAACAGGAGTCATGTAATCGCGAATGTACTGTTTCAACAGAATCCTCACGGTTGATATTCAAGTTCGACTCTCGGCAAATAAGAAAATGATTCGTCAAAAATAATTTGTTTCTCCGGAGAAGCCGATGTTTCCACACTGTCCTATCCAAGTGCTTGGGCCTTCTCCTTTACAGTAACTGACTACTGTCAGTCCTGCCCTACAAGCTTTAGAACTGTAGTCATTTAAAAGTTCCTCTTCGATTTTTCACAAGTTATTGTAAAGTCCTCTTCGCTTCCATGCTTTCCAACGCATTGAGTTGTTTACAGATGTACGGTGATGTTAAGTGAACTGCAAACTGCAGAGAAAGGATTTCTTTATAAGGGTCATTCCACATGAGAGGTGAAAAAATGATAACTTTTCAATCAGTGACTATAGAATAAAATGTATGCCATTCAACAGTATAAACATCATTCTATTCAAAACTTGTATGTTGGGTTGAATTGTTGCCATGGTGACTCTGCAGAGGGGTCTAGCATTACAGCATTGAAGAAAGTAGATAAGACTGGTGGCAAAAGCTCAAAACTTCATGTTAAATGTGTAAAGAGACCAGAATTAATCCAGTGCACTAGCACTGATTAATAGCAGCCCTTGGTTCCAGTTTTCACTGGGCCATGGTAATTCCAGCTTTTGACTACTGTTACCAGATTTTTAACAGGTTGAAAATCTTACTGGCATCATGTAATGTCCGTAACAAAAAAGGCCAATTTTTTTCTATCCCAGGCCAAGATTTTACCCTGTTGGTTATATTACTTCTGCTGCTCTTTTAGTTTGTTAAGGGCTTCATTTCAGTCTTTCTTATTTTATTTCAACTGACTTCTTCATTTAGAAAAACAGGATGAAATGGCGTGTAATGTCCGTAACGTAATGTCCGTAACGGCTTCCATGATGAAAGAAAAAAAAATCAAATGAATACATAATTTTAATAGAAAAGACTTAATTCTTTAAAGTTTTGTTTTATACCTCAGAAGTGAATGAACCAAAACAATAGTACTGAAATACTAGTTAGTACTACATGTAAGACCCCATGAAATGTCACAAAATACTTCACTAGCAATAAAGAAAGATCATGGTAAATTTTTCACTAGCAATTAGATGAAATAGTTTATTGAGCACAAATAAACCAAAATAAATGACTTTTTGTGCAAAAAGAGATTGAAACATGAAATTTTGAGTGTCAAATTCACAGGACTGTAATGTCCGTAACGCTTTGTGTAATGTCTGTAACACAACTCTTTTGCAAACCAAAAAAAGTAGAATAAACTTAGTGGAAATTAATGACATTATTGAAAAACCTTTGAGTACCTGCCAATAATAAAAAAAATACTTGTTGCCTAAAACTTCTCACAAATCACAGGAATTTAACTTTAAAAGTCAGAATTCAAATCGATGGTTGTTTTAGCTGTAATGTCCGTAACGTACCTTTCAATCAAAATAACTGGCAGCTAAAAATAGTAACTCCTATTTTTCCTTGCCAAGTAAGAGAGGGGACTCTAAGGTACAATGTGTTAAACAGCAAACAGCAGAATCATGCATGTCCTGTGCAGAGCAGAAAGTCCAAACTTTAAAAATATTGTCTGAATGTAATGTCCGTAACGGTGGAATTGCCCATAATCTTTAAATTCTCTGCGACCTTGATTAAGATTTGTTTGTCGTTATGATTCATGATCGGCGAAAAACACAACATACAATCACCGAACCTCGCCGACATGTTTTAGCCCAGTTGAATTCATGCAGAATAAATTATCTCGAGTATTTCGGACGATAGCCAATCCAAGTTGATTCTAAACAATGCCTACTGTCAAGCAACCAATCAGTGGCGCGGTCCACGAATTCTGGAGAAACAGCAGGGTGCTGGAACAACGATTAGGAACGCGGTTTCGCAGGACAACCATTTCGCAAGGAAATAGGAAACATCTGCACGCAGGCTAAGGTTTTGTATATCTGACAGTGGCCAACTCAAACGCTTTTGCTATTGTGGCCCCTGTACCCAAAATATTATACATTGTATATAAACTAATACTACCATGTATTGGTGGATTTAGGGGAGGGGCCCGGGAGACCCACCCATCCCCCCTGCCCATCCACCCCTGCCCTCCCCCCTTATTATTTTGCCCCCCCCCCCCCCCCCCCCACCTTATAAACAGGTCTGGATCCGCCACTGCCATGCCAGTTCCAAACCTCTTATTCCTGTAAATTTTCAATAATTATTTTATTATGTTGTGTGAATAGTATGAAATAAAGTTGACTTGACTACCTTGACTATCCATCTTTATAGGAAAGCCTAGTAAGACATGCCAAGCTAAATGCAAGAGAGCTTGAAATGCATGGGACAGCTGTATATGGTATAAATCAGTTCTCAGATTGCGACTCCTGAAGAATTTAGAGGTGTGCATCAGACCTTTATTTGCAATCAATCAGTTAGTCAAAAGAAAACATTATTATCTAGACATTTTGGTCCATGGTTTATATCATTAAATTTTGTAAAAACAATATCGCATTTAATAGACATAAAAGTCTGGCAGCACCATACTGTTGGAGCTTATTCCAGTTTCCATAGCATGAAGTGACTAGGAGTATTGCTTCTCCCCGCAGATTGGATAAAAGAACTTCTTCATCACAGGTTACTCCCTGACAAAACTTTGGGCTTGGGAGAGTGTAACATGTCTGGGGCGGATCTACGATTTTAATGAAGGGAGGTTCGAGAAATGATCACCAAAGGCAGGACAACTACTGGCGGCGGGTGTTTCTAGGGGGGTCCGGGTATGCTCCCCCAGGAATTTGTTTAAATCTAAGCCCTCGGAAATGCAATTTCCAGCAATTTGAAGGGCAATTTGAAGTTTTTTATTTGCTATGAGTTTGTCACAATATTATTATCTTGCGCTAACTAGAAAAAAAATATAAAAAGTTCTAACAAGATTATGCCAAAAAATTGACAATAATTGAGGTGGATTTTTGTTGTTTAGAAATTATAAAATAATTTGTTTTCAAAGGTATTCTATTTGTATTCCCCCAAACCCCCCTAGATCCACCCAAGCATGTAAGAGTCCCAATATTCCCTTCATGTTATGGCAAACAAATAAAGCTCTAGCGATGTAGGCCACTTTGACCCAAGTGCAGACTCTGGGACTAGATGACCACAATAACAGTACCCTGCCCAGATACAGTTTGTAAGGTAAGGTACTGTAAAGCCACAAGCTCAGTCCAAAAACTGGCCCTGCACACTACTGGAGCTTATCCCGGTTTACGTTGCATGAAGCCGGCTTGGAGTACTGCTACTCCCCCTAGATGGGATGCTAAGTCCATCTCAGGTTACCCACCCCCCCCCCCCCCCCCCAGCATTTGTCGCCAGTACCCATTTATACTCCTGGGTGGAGAGAGGCACTGTGAGAATAATGTGTCTTGCCCAAGGACGTGACACAATGACCCCTAGACTTGCCTAGACTTCTTTGAGGAAAGTCTCGGCCAGCACTTGAACCCGGCCTGCTTAAGCTTATTGAACAATGTAGTTGTATAACAATATTATTATTACATGTAGTCAATAAACTCAATGCTAACTAATTTTGTTCATTCCTTTGTGTACATAGAATTTCTAAGAAGAGGAAGCCAGGAAGATCGTGATCCTCTCGCATATAATTTTCCAATACCAACAGACTGCAGCTGTACATTGAAGCTAAATTTTAATGAAGCGCCACATAATCATGACTGGTAGGTAATATATGATTTAAACTACTCACCTATACTATATAGTACTAGCTAGTGATTGATTTAGCACCCAGGGGGTGTTATAAATTAAAATATAATTTTTGTAAACTCAATAGAGGGCTGTTAATTGAACACAGGGAGCTTATTGTTATAATTTATAATCAACATGGACACGTTGATAACAATCAACACTTTTCACAACATGCACCCTTCACTGCGATCATTCATGGAACATGTGTCGCAAAAATGCAGGAAAATTCCACAAGCCTTAAGAGCGGTCTTCTATAAATACCGCCTAAAGCTTTTCATTGAGAAAAAATCGAAAATCCTCAAACTTGGCCAGAATGTGTAGAGGTCTAGTGGAACTATTCCTAGAAAAAATAATCTAAGGTCAATCAGATTTTTCTTTACTCAAACAGCTTCGATGATGGTTTGACCGCTCTTCAATCAGCCTTTCGCAACACATTGCTTAAAACTCGTCCTCGAATTAACAAAAAGGTATAGCTTCAAACAATTA